>JACWIL010000020.1:0-179184 GCA_018132145.1 Boehmeria nivea var. tenacissima | reverse complement strand
CTAAGTCCTTATAACTAGTTTTGCCGAAATCGACATTTTAAACGGTTCTTGGCTCCGGTTACTCTAGCAAATCCTATTTTGATTCCAAATGAGTATTTGAACAAATAATATATTATAATAGGTCGTAGAGACTCGTTTCATGCCCAACAAGCCTTATAAGGTCACTTCAGAAAAAACTAAGTCTATGTAACTACTTTTCCTAAATCGAGCCTTTAGATTTGTCTTTTGGCTCGAAGTGAAATCTAGCTTTGTTGTTTAAGTCTGAAATGTAATTTAATATAATATATTATAATAAGTCTTAGGGGATTTATTTTGAAAGCCCAACAACACTTAAAAACTCACTCATGGAAAAACTAAGTCCTTATAACTAGTTTGCCTAAATCGAGTCTTCTAAATTGGGTACTTCGCACCGAAGTGACTCTTAGCAAAGAGCAGATCCCAAATCAGTATTTGAACATATAATACATTAATATAATTCGTAGGGACTCTATTTTGAGCTCCAACACTTAGAAGCTCACCTGCGCAAAAAAACTAAGTCCTTATAACAAGTTTTGCCTAAATCGATCCCTAAATTGGGTATTTTTGCTCCGAAGTGACTCTAGCAAGTCATGTGATCCTCAATAAGTATTCTACTTATCACATTAATATAATTCCCCGTAGGACTCATTTGAGCTCCAACAACACTTTACAAACCTACCCTCGCGCAAAACTAAGTCCTTATAACTAGTTTGCCTAAATTGAGCCTCTAAATGGCAGTTTGGTTCTAAGGACTCTAGCAAGTTGTTGTGATCCCAACCAGATTTGAACATGATATAATACATTAATATAATTCGTAGGGAACTCATTTTGAGCTCCAAATAACACTCGGAAGCTCATCACCTCGCGCAAAAAAAAAAAAAAACTAAGTCCTTATAACAAGTTTGCCTAAATCCATCCCTAAATTGGGTATTTTGGATTCAAAGTCACCCTAGCAAAGTTGTTGTGATCCCAAACCTGTATTTGAACATATAATACATTAATATAATTCGTAGGGACTCACTTTGAGCTCCAACAACACTTAAAACTCACTTCATGAAAAACTAAGTCCTTATAACTTGCTTTGCCTAAATCGAGCTCCTCAATGGGTACTTTGGTCTAAGTGACTCTAGTAGTTGTTGTGATTCCAAATTAGTATTTGAACATATAATACATTAATATAATTTGTAGGGACTCACTTTGAGCTCCAACAACACTTAAAACTCACCTCGCACACAAACTAAGTCCTTATAACTAGTTTGCCTAAATCGAGCCTTAAAATGGGTACTTTGCTCCAAGTGACTCTAGCAAAGTTGTTGTGATTCCAAATCAGTATTTGAACATATAACACATTAATATAATTCGTAGGACTCATTTTGACCTCCAACACCACTTAAAACTCACCGCGTGTGAAAACTAAGTCCTTATAATCTGGCTTTTGGCTCAAATCCGACCCTTAATTCGGTCTTTTGGCCCCAGTTTCTCTAGCAAAGTTGTTGTGATCCCAAATGAGTATTTGAACATAATACATTATAATATGTCGTAGGACTCCTGGGAGCTCAACGTTTCTTATAAGCTCACTGCGAAAAAACTAAGTCCAGATAACAAGTTTTCCCAAATCGATCCTAGATGCGTCTTTGGGCTCCGGCGAATCTAGCACGGTTGTTGTAGTCCCAAATCAGTATTTTAACATATAATACATTATATAATTCGTAGGGACTCTTATTTGAGCTCCAACAACACTTAGAACTCACCTCGCGGAAAACTAAGTCCTTATAACTTTAGTTTGCCTAAATCCTAACCCCCTAAATTTGGTATTTGGCTGTGAAGTGACTTAGCAAAGTTGTTGTGATCCCAAATCAGTATTTGAACATATAATACATTAAATAATTGTAAGACTCATTTGAGCTCCAACAACACTTAAAGCTCACCGCGCAAAAACTAAGTCCATATAACTAGTTTTGCCTAAATCGAGCCCTAAATTGGGTATTTTGCTCAAGTGATTCTAGTAAAGGGTTATGATCCCAAATCAGTATTTGAACATATAATACATTAATATAATTCGTAGGACTCATTTGAGCTCCAACAACACTTAAAAACTCACCGCGCAAAACTAAGTCCTTATAACTAGTTTGCCTAAATCGAGTCCTAAATTGGGTATTTTGGCCCAAGGGACTCTAGCAAAGTTGTTGTGATCCCAAATCAGTATTTGAACATATAATACATTAATATAATTCGTAGGGACTCATTTTGAGATCCAACAACACTTAAAACTCACCTCGCGCAAAAACTAAGTCCTTATAACTAGCTTTGCCTAAATCCATCTTAAACGGTGTTTTGGCTCAAGTGACTCTAGCAAACTTGTTTGATCCCAAATCAGTATTTGAACAATAATACATTATAATTCGTGGGACTCATTTTGAGCTCCAACAGCCTTATAAAATCACCTCGCCAAAAACTAAGTCCTTATAACTAGTTTTTCCTAAATCGAGCCTTAAATGGGTTTTTGGCTCAAGTGACTCTAGCAAAGTTGTTGTGATCCCAAATGTGTATTTAAACAATAATACATTATAATAATCTAGGGACCATTTTGAGCTCCAATAACACTTAAAACTCACCCCGCGAAAAACTAAGTCCTTAGAACTAGTTTGCCTAAATCGAGCCCTAAATTGGGTATTTTGGCTCAAGTGACTCTAGCAAAGTTGTTGTGATCCCAAATCAGTATTTGAACATATAATACATTAATATAATTCGTAGGACTCATTTTGAGCTCCTAATCAATACTTAGAAGCTCACCTCGCGAAAAAACTAAGTCCTTATAACAAGTTTGCCTAAATCGACACCTAAACGGGTTTTGGCTACAAGTTACTCTAGCAAACTTGTTGTGATCCAAATCAGTATTTCATCAAATAATACATTATTATAAGTCGGTAGGGACTATTTTGAGCTCCAAGAAGCCTTTAATCTCACCTCGCAAAAATCTAGGTTCATGTAACTAGTTTTGCCTAAACCAGCCTTTAATTGTTATTGGCCCGGGCGAATCTAGCAAGTTGTTTAATTCCAAATCTGTATTTAACATAATATATTATAATAAGTCGTGTGGACTCATTTGAGCTCCAAACACTTAAAACTCACCTCGCACAAAAACTAAGTCTTATAATGGTTTCCCTAAATCGAGCCTCTAAATTACGTATTTTCGCCTGGACTGACTCTAGCAAGTTTTGTGATTCCAAATCAGTATTTGAACATATAATACATTAATACACTTATAGGGCTCATTTTGAGCTCCAACAACATAAAAACTCACCTCGCGCAAAAACTAAGTCCTTATAACTAGTTTTGCCTAATTCGAGCCCTAAATGGGTATTTTGCTCCAAGGCCTCTAGCAAAGCTGTTGTGATCCCAAATCAGTATTTGAACATATAATACATTAATATAATTTGTAGGGACTCATTTTGAGCTCAAACAATACTTAAAAACTCACCTCGCGCAAAACTAAGTCCGTATAACTAGTTTGCCTAAATCGAGCCCTAAAATGGGTATTTTGGCTCATGTGACTCTAGCAAAGTTGTTGTGATCCCAAATCAGTATTTGAACATATAATACATTAATATAATTTCGAGGGACTCATTTTGAGCTCCAACAATACTTAAAACTCACCGCAAAACCAAGTCCTTATAACTAGTTTGCCTAAATCGAGCCTTTAAATTCGGTATTTTGGCTCAAGTGACTCTAGTAAACTTGTTGTGATCCCAAATCAGTATTTGAACATATAATATATCATAATAATTCGTAGAGACTCTTTTGAGCTCCAACAACCCTTATAAGCTCACTTGCAAAAACTAAGTCCTTATAACTAGTTTTGCCTAAATCGAGCCCTAAAATGGGTTTTTGGCTCAAGTGAATCTAGCAAAGTTGTTTAGGTCCTAAATGTGTAATTTAAAATAATATATTATAATAAGTCTTAGGGACTTATTTTGAGCTCCAACAACACTTAAAAACTCACTCATGAAAACTAAGTCTTTACAACTAGTTTGCCTAAATCGGAGCCCTAAATGGGTATTTTCGGCTCCAAGTGACTCTAGCAAAGTTATTGTGATCCCAAATTAGTATTTGAACATATAATACATTAATATAATTCTCTGGACTCATTTTGAGCTCCAACAACACTTAAAAACTCACCTCGCGCAAAACTAAGTCCTTATAAATAGTTTTCCTAAATCGAGCTTTTAAATGGGTTTTGGCTCGAAGTGACTCTAGCAAACTTATTTTCATCCTAAATGAGTATTTAAACATATAATATATTATAATAAGTCTTAAGACTCGTTTGGAGTCCAATAAGCCTTATAAGGTCACTTAGCAAAACTAAGTCTATGTAACTAGTTTTGCCTAAATCAGCCTTTAGATGGGTTTTTGGCTCAGTGAATCTAGCAAAGTTGTTTAGGTCCCAAATTGTAATTTAAAAATAATATATTATAATAAGTCTTAGGGACTCATTTTGAGCTCCAACAACACTTAAAACTCACCTCGCAAAACTAAGTCCTTATACCTAGTTTGCCTTAAATCGACCTTAAATGGGATTTTGGCTCGAAGTGACTCTAGCGGTTGTTTAGGTCCCAAATGTAATTTAAAATAATATATTATAATAAATCTTAGGGACTCATTTTGAGCTCCAACAACACTTAAAAACTCACCTCGCGGAAAACTAAGTCCTTATAACTAGTTTGCCTAAATCGAGCCCTAAAATGGGTATTTTGGCTCAGTAGACTCTAGCAAAGTTGTTGTGATCCCAATTCCGTATTTCAACATATAATACATTAATATAATTAGAGCGACTCATTTTGACCTCCAACAACACTTAAAACTCACCTCGCAAAAACTAAGTCCTTATAACTAGTTTGCCTAAATCGAGCCTTAAATGGGTATTTTGCTCTGAAGTAACTGTAGCAAAGTCGTTGTGATCCCAAATCAAGATTTGAACATAATACATTAATATAATGCGGGACTCATTTTGACTCTAACAATACTTAAAACGCACCTCGCATAAAAACTAAGTCCTTATAACTGGTTTTGCCTAAATCGAGCCCCTAAATGGGTAGTTTGGCTTCCGAGTTACTCTAGCAAAGTTATTGTGATCCCAAATCAGTATTTAATCATATAATACATTAATATAATTGTAGGGACTCTTTTGACCTCACAACCCTAAAAACTCTCCTCGTGAAAATCTAAGTCCATGTAACTAGTTTTCCTAAATCGAGCTTTTAATCGGTTTTTATTCAAGTGACTCTAGTAAACTTATTTTGATCCTAAATGAGTATTTGAACAAATAATATATTATAATAAGTCTTATAGACTCATTTGAGCTCCAATAAACCTTATAAGTTACTTGCGCCAACTTGAGTCTTTATAACTAGTTTTGCCTAAATCGACCCTTTAATATGGATATTTGGCCAAAGTGAATCTGAAAGTTGTTTAGGTCCCAAAGGTGTAATTTAAAATAATATAATATAATAAGTCTTGGGACTTTTGAGCTCCAACAACATAAAAACTCACCTCGCGTAAAAACTAAGTCCTTATAACTAGTTTGCCTAAATCGAGCCCTAAAATGGGTATTTTGGCTGGTGACTCTAGCAAAGTTATTGGGATCCCAATTCAGTATTTGAACATATAATACATTAATATAATTTGTACGGACTCATTTTGAGCTCCAACAACTCTTAAAAACTCACCGGCGCAAAAACTAAGTCCTTGTAACTAGTTTCCTAAATCGAGCTTTTAAGCGGGTTTTGGCTCCAGTGACTCTATCAAACTATGGTCATCCTAAATCAGTATTTAAACAAATAATATATTATAATAAGTCTTAGGGACTCGTTTGGATATCCAACAAGCCTTTAGGTCACTTGCGCAAAACTAAGCTATGTAACTAGTTTTGCCTAAATCGAACCTTTATATGGGTTTTTGGCTCCGGTGATTCTAGTAAATTTGTTTAATTCCAAATGATATTTAATATAGTATATTATAATAAGTCTTGGGGACTCACTTTGAGCTCACAAAACAACTTTAAAAAGTCACCTCGCGCAAAAACTAAGTCCATATAACTAGTTTGCCTAAATCGAGCCTAAATGGGTATTTTGGCTTCCAAGTGAGTCTAGCAAAGTTTTTTGGTCCCAAATCAGTATTTGAAATATAATACATTAATATAATTCTTAGGGACTCTTTTTGAGCTCCAACAATACTTAAAAACTCACCTCGCGCAAAAACTAAGTCCTTATAACTAGTTTTGCCTAAATCGAGTCCTTAAATGGGTATTTTTGCTCAAGTTGATCTAGCAAAGTTGTTGTGATCCAAAATCAGTATTTGAACATTTAATACATTAATATAATTTGTAGGGACTCATTTTGAGCTCCAACAATACTTAAAAACTCACCTCGCAAAAACTAAGTCCTTATAACAAGTTTGCCTAAATCGAGCCCTAAAATGGGTATTTTGGCTCAAGTGACTCTAGCAAAGTTATTGTGATCCCAAATCAGTATTTAAACATATAATACATTAATATAATTTATAGGGACTCATTTTGACCTAATACTTAAAAACTCACCTCGCAAAAAACTAAGTCCTTGTAACTAGTTTTCCTAAATCGAACTTTTAAACGTTTTGGCTCCGGGTGACTCTGGCAAACTTATTTTGATCCTAAATGAGTATTTGAACAAATAATATATTATAATTACTTAGAGACTGGTTTGGAGCTCCAACAAGCCTTATAAGTTTACTTGGCAAAACTAAGTCTTGTAACTAGTTTTGCCTAAATCGAGCCTTTAGATGGGTTTGGCTCAAGTGATCTAGCTAAGTTGTTTAGGTCCCAAATGTGTAATTTAATATAATATATTATAATAAGTCTTAGGGACTAATTTTGAGCTCCAACAACACTTAAAAACTCACCTCGCAAAAAACTAAGTCCATATAACTCGTTTGCCTAAATCGAGCCCTAAATGGGTATTTTGACTAAGTGACTCTAGCAAGTTGTTGTGATCCCAATTTAGTATTTGAACATATAATACATTAATATAATTCGTAAGGACTAATTTTGAGCTCCAACAACACAAAAACTCACCTCGCATAAACGAAATCTTTGTAGTAGTTTTCCTAAATCGAGCTTTTAAATGGGTTTTGGCTCCAAGTGACTCTGCGAACTTATTTTCATCCTAAATGAGTATTTAAACAAATAATATATTATAATAAGTCTTAGAGAGTCATTTTGTGCCCTCAACAAGCCTTATAAGATCACTTTCGCAAAAACTAAGTCCTTGTAACTCGTTTTGCCTAAATCGAACCTTTAGATGGGTTTTTGGCTCCGGTGAATCTAGAAGTTTTTTAAGTTCCAAATGTGTAATTTAAAAAAAATATATTATAATAAGTCTTAGGGACTCGTTTTGAGCTCCAAAAACACTTTAAACTCACTTTACGTAAAAACTAAGTCCTTATACCTAGTTTGCCTAAATCGAGCCTTTAAACCGGGTTTTTGGCTCCAAGTAAATGTAGCAAAGTTATTTAGGTCCCAAATTGTGTAATTTAAAATAATATATTATAATAAGTCTTAGGGACTCATTTTGAGCTCCAACAACACTTAAAAACTCACCTCTCAAAAACTAAGTCCTTATAACTAGTTTGCCTAAATCGACCTAAAATGGGTATTTTGGCTCAAGTGACTCTAGCAAAGTTTTGTGATCCCAATTCAGTATTTGAACATATAATACATTAATATAATTCGTAGCGACTCATTTTGAGCTCCAACAACACTTAAAAACTCACCTCGCGCAAAACTAAGTCCTTATAACTAGTTTTGCCTAAATCGAACCCTTAAATGGGTATTTTGCTCTGAAGTGACTGTAGCAAAGTTGTTGTGATCCCAAATCAGTATTTGAACATTTAATACATTAATATAATTCGTAGGGACTCATTTTGAGCTCAACAATCTTAAAACTCACCTTGCGCAAAAACTAAGTCCTTATAACTAGTTTTCCTAAATCGAGCCCTAAAATGGGTATTTTGGCTCGAGTTACTCTAGCAAAGTTGTTGTGATCCCAAATCGTATTTTAACATATAATACATTAATATAATTTGTAGGGACTCATTTGACCTCCAACAACACTTAAAACTCACCTCGCAAAACTAAGTCCTTGTAACTAGTTTTCCTAAATCGAGCTTTTGAACGGTTTTTTATTCCGAAGTGACTCTAGTAAACTTATTTTGATCCTAAATGAGTATTTGAACAAATAGTATATTATAATTAGTCTTATAGACTCTTCGAGCTCCAACAAGCCTTATAAGTTTACTTGGCGCAAAAACTGAGTCTTTATAACTAGTTTTGCCTAAATCGAGCCTTTAGATGGTTTTTTGGCGCGGAGTGAATCTAGCGGGGTTGTTTAGGTCCCCAATGTAATTTAAAATAATATATTATAATAAGTCTTAGGGACTCCTTTGAGCTCCAACAACACTTGAAAACTCACCTCAGAAAAACTAAGTCCTTATAACTAGTTTGCCTAAATCGAGCCCTAAAATGGGTATTTTGGCCAAGTGACTCTAGCAAAGTTGTTGTGATCCCAATTCAGTATTTGAACATATAATACATTAATATAATTTGTACGGACTCATTTTGAGCTCCAACAACACTTTAAAGCTCACCGCGCAAAAACCAAGTCCTTGTAAGTAGTTTTCAAATCGAGCTCTAAACGGGTATTTGGCTCCAGTGACTCTATCAAACTTATTTTCATCCTAAATGAGTATTTAAACAAATAATATATTATCATAAGTCTTAGGACTCGTTTTGACATCCAACAAGCCTTATAAAGTCACTTCGGCAAAAACTAAGTCTATGTAACTAGTTTTACTAAATCGAGCCTTTATATGGGTTTTTGGCTCCGGTGAATCTAGCAAAATTTTTTAATTCCAAATGTGTAATTTAATATAATATAGTATAATAAGTCTTAGGGACTCATTTTGAGCTCCAAAGCCCTTAAAACTTACTCGCATAAAAACTAAGTCCATATAACTAGTTTGCCTAAATCGAGCCCTAAAATTGGTATTTTGGCCCAAGTGAGTCTAGCAAATTTTGTGATCCCAAATCAGTATTTGAACATATAATACATTAATATTATTCGTAGGGACTCTTTTTGAGCTCCAACAATACTTAAAAACTCACCGTACAAAACTAAGTCCTTATAACTAGTTTTGCCTAAATAGAGTCCTTAAATGGTATTTGCTCTGAGTTAATTCTAGCAAAGTTGTTGTGATCCTAAATCCGTATTTGAACATTTAATACATTAATATAATTTGTAGGGACTCATTTTTGATCTCAACAATACTCAAAAACTCTCGTCGCAAAAACTAACTCCTTATAATTATTTGCCTAAATCAAGCCTAAATGGGTATTTGCACAAGTGACTCTAGCAAAGTTGTTGTGATCTCAAATCGGTATTTAAACATATAATGCATTAATATAATTTATAGGGACTCATTTTGACCTCCAACAACACTTAAAAACTCCTCGCGCAAAAACTAAGTCCTTGTAACTAGTTTTCCTAAATCAACCTTTTAAACGGGTTTTTGGCTCCAAGTGACTCTAGCAAACTTATTTTGATCCTAAATGAGTATTTGAACAAATAATATATTATAATAAGTCTTAGAGACTCGTTTAGGAGCTCCAACAAGCCTTATAAAGTTACTTAGCGCAAAAACTAAGTCTTTGTAACTAGTTTTGCCTAAATCGAGCCTTTAGATGGGTTTTGGCTCCAAGTGAATCTAGCAAAGTTGTTTTGGTCCCAAATGTGTATTTAAATAATATATTATAATAAGTCTTAGGGACTAATTTTGAGCTCCAACAACACTTAAAACTCACCTCGCGCAAAAACTAAGTCCTTATAACTAGTTTGCCTAAATCGAGCCCTAAATGGGTATTTTAGCCAAGTGACTCTAGCAAAGTTGTTGTGATCCCAAATTAGTATTTGAACATATAATACATTAATATAATTCGTAGGGACTCATTTTGAGCTCCAACAACACTTAAAAACTCACCTCACGCAAAAAACTAAGTCCTTGTAAGTAGTTTTCCCTAAATCGAGCTTTAAATGGGTATTTTGGCTCAAGTGACTCTAGCAAACATATTATCATCCCAAATCATATTTGAACATATAATACATTATAATAAGTCTTAGAGAGTCATTTGGAGCTCCAATAACCCTTAAAACTCACTTCTCGCAAAAAACTAAGTCCTTATAACTAGTTTTGCCTAAATCGAGCCTTTAGATGGGTATTTTGGCACGGGTGACTCTGCAAAGTTGTTTGATCCCAAATGTGTATTTAAAAATATAATATAATAAGTCTTAGGACTCATTTTGAGCTCCAACAACACTTAAAACTCACCTTGCGCAAAAACTAAGTCCTTATACCTAGTTTGCCTAAATCGAACCTTTAAATGGTTTTTGGCTCAAGTGAATCTAGCAAAGTTGTTTGATCCCAAATTTGTAATTTAAAATAATATATTATAATAAGTCTTAGGGACTCTTTTGAGCTCCAACACACTTAAAGCTCACTCGCATAAAACTAAGTCCTTATAACTAGTTTGCCTAAATCGAGCCCTAAAATGGGTATTTTGGCTCGAAGTGACTCTAGTCAAGTTGTTTGTGATCCCAATTCAGTATTTGAACATATAATACATTAATATAATTCGAGACTCATTTTGAGCTCCAACAACACTTAAAAACTCACCGCATAAAACTAAGTCCTTATAACTAGTTTGCCTAAATCGAGCCTTAAATGGGTATTTTGCTCAAGTGACTTAGCAAGTTGTTGTGATCCCAAATCAGTATTTGAACATATAATACATTAATATAATTCTATGGGACTCATTTTGAGCTCCAACAATACTTAAAGCTCACCTGCGCAAAAACTAAGTCCTTATAACTAGTTTGCCTAAATCGAGCCCTAAAATGGGTATTTTGGCTCCAGGTGACTCTAGCAAAGTTGTTGTGATCCCAAATCAGTATTTAAACATATAATACATTAATATAATTTGTAGGGACTCATTTTGACCTCAACAACACTTAAAAACTCACCTCGCAAAAACTAAGTCCTTATAACTAGTTTTCCTAAATCGAACTTTAAACGGGTTTTTATTCAAGTGACTCTAGTAAACTTTTTTTGATCCTAAATGAGTATTTGAACAAATAATATATTATAATTAGTCTTAGAGACTCGTTTAGAGATCCAACAAGCCTTATAAGTTACTTCGCAAAAGCCAAGTCTTTATAACTAGTTTTGCCTAAATCGAGCCTTTAGATGGGTTTTTGGCAAGTGAATCTAGCGAAGTTGTTTAGGTCCCAAAGGTGTAATTTAAAATAATATATTATAATAAGTCTTAGGGACTCATTTTGAGCTCCAACAACACTTAGAAACTCACCTCGCGTAAAAACTAAGTCCTTATAACTAGTTTGCCTAAATCGAGCCCTAAAATTGGGTATTTTGGCTCAAGTGACTCTAACAAAGTTGTTGTGATCCCAATTCAGTATTTGAACATATAATACATTAATATAATTTGTACGGACTCATTTTGAGCTCCAACAACACTTAAAAACTCACCTCGCGCAAAACTAAATCCTTGTAAGTAGTTTTCCTAAATCGAGCTTTTAAACGGGTTTTTGGCTCAAGTGACTCTATCAAACTTATTTTCATCCTAAATGAGTATTTAAACAAATAATATATTATAATAAGTCTTAGAGACTCGTTTGGAGCTCCAACAAGCCTTATAAGGTCACTTGGCGCAAAAACTAAGTCTATGTAACTAGTTTTGCCTAAATCGAACCTTATATGGTTTTTTGGCTCAAGTGAATCTAGCAAAGTTGTTTAATTCCAAATGTGTAATTTAATATAATATATTATAATAAGTCTTAGGGACTCATTTTTGAGCTCCAAAAACACTTCAAAACTCACCTCGCGCAAAAACTAAGTCCTTATAACTAGTTTGCCTAAATCGAGCCCCTAAAATGGGTATTTTGGCTCAAAAGTGAGTCTAGCAAAGTTTTTGTGATCCCAAATCAGTATTTGAACATATAATACATTAATATAATTCGTAGGGACTCTTTTTGAGCTCCAACAACACTTAAAAACTCACCTCGCACAAAAACTAAGTCCTTATAACTAGTTTGCCTAAATCGAGTCCTTAAATGGGTATTTTGGCTCAAGTGACTCTAGCAAAGTTGTTGTGATCCAAAATCAGTATTTGAACATTTAATACATTAATATAATTTGTAGGGACTCATTTTGATCTCCAACAATACTTAAAACTCACCTCGCGCAAAAACTAACTCCTTATAACTAGTTTGCCTAAATCGAGCCCTAAAATGGGTATTTTGGCTCCAAGTGACTCTAGCAAAGTTGTTGTGATCCCAAATCAGTATTTGAACATATAATACATTAATATAATTTATAGGGACTCATTTTGACCTCCAACAACACTTAAAAACTCCCTGCCGTAAAAACTAAGTCCTTATAACTAGTTTTCCTAAATCGAGCTTTTAAACGAAGTTTTTGGCTCCAGTGACTCTAGCAAACTTATTTTGATCCTAAATGAGTATTTGAACAAATAATATATTATAATTAGTCTTAGAGACTCGTTTAGAGCTCCAACAAGCCTTATAAGTTCACTTAAAAACTAAGTCTTTGTAACTAGTTTGCCTAAATCGAGCCTTAGATGGGTTTTTGGCTCAAGTGAATCTAGCTAAGTTGTTTAGGTCCCAAATATGTAATTTAAAATAATATATTATAATAAGTCTTAGGGACTAATTTTGAGCTCCAACAACACTTAAAACTCACCTCGCGCAAAAACTAAGTCCTTATAACTAGTTTGCCTAAATCGAGCCGTAAATGGGTATTTTTGCTCAAGTGACTCTAGCAAAGTTATTGTGATCCCAATTCAGTATTTGAACATATAATACATTAATATAATTCGTAGGACTCATTTTGAGCTCCAACAACACTTAAAACTCACCTCGCGCAAAACTAAATCCTTTAAGTAGTTTTCCTAAATCGAGCTTTTAAATGGGTTTTTTTGGCTCCGAAGTGACTCTAGCGAACTTATTTTCATCCCAAATGAGTCTTTAAACAAATAATATATTATAATAAGTCTTAGAGATCGTTTGGAGCTCCAACAAGCCTTATAAGGTCACTTCGGCGGCAAAAACTAAGTCTATGTAACTAGTTTTGCCTAAATCGAGCCTTTAGATGGGTTTTTTGGCTCCGAAGTGAATCTAGCAAAGTTGTTTAAGTCCCAAATGTGTAATTTAAAAAAATATATTATAATAAGTCTTAGGGACTCATTTTGAGCTCCAAAAACACTTCAAAATTCACCTCGCACAAAAACTAAGTCCTTATACCTAGTTTGCCTAAATCGAGCCTTTAGATGGGTTTTTTGGCTCTGAAGTGAATCTAGCAAAGTTGTTTAGGTCCCAAATGTGTAATTTAAAATAATATATTATAATAAGTCTTAGGGACTCATTTTGAGCTCCAACAACACTTAAAAAGTCACCACGCGCAAAAACTAATCCTTATAACTAGTTTGCCTAAATCGAGCCCTTAAATGGGTATTTTGGCTATCAAGTGACTCTAGCAAAGTTGTTGTGATCCCAAATCAGTATTTGAACATATAATACATTAATATAATAGGGACTCATTTTGAGCTCCAACAACACTTAAAACACACCTCGCGCAAAAACTAAGTCCGTATAACTAGTTTGCCTAAATCGAGCCCTAAAATGGGTATTTTGGCTCCGAAGTGACTCTAGCAAAGTTGTTGTGATCCCAAATCAGTATTTAAACATATAATACATTAATATAATTTGTAGGGACTCATTTTGACCTCCAACAACCCTTAAAAACTCTCCTCGCGCAAAAACTAAGTCCTTGTAACTAGTTTTTCCTAGATCGAGCTTTTAAACGAGTTTTTGACTCGAAGTGACTCTAGCAAACTTATTTTGATCCTAAATGAGTATTTGAACAAATAATATATTATAATTAGTCTTAGAGACTCATTTTGAGCTCAACAAGCCTTATAAGTTTACTTCGCGCAAAAACTAAGTCTTTGTAACTAGTTTTGCCTAAATCTAGCCTTTAGATGGGTTTTTTGACTCGAAGTGAATCTAGCGAAGTTGTTTAGGTCCCAAATGTGTAATTTAAAATAATATATTATAATAAGTCTTAGGGACCCATTTTGGAGCCCAACAACACTTAAAAACCACTCGGCAAAAAACTAATCTTATAACTATAGTTTGCCTAAACGGCCCTAAAATTGGTATTTTGGCTCAAGTGACTCTAGCAAAGTTGTTTGGATCCCAATTCAGTATTTGAACATATAATACATTAATATAATTCTTAGGGACTCATTTTGAGCTCCAACAACTTAAAAACTCACCAGCCAAAAACTAAGTCCTTATAAATAGTTTGCCTAATAGGCCCTAAAATGGGCATTTTGGCTCCGAGTGACTCTAACAAAGTTCTTGTGATCCCAAATCAGTATTTGAACATATAATACGTTAATATAATTCAGAGGACCCAGTTTGAGCTCCCAAACAACCTAAAAACTCACGTAGCAAACTAAGTCCTGTAGCAAGTATTTTTAATCGAGCTTTTAAACGGGTTTTGGCTCCAGTGACTCTAGCAAACTTATTTTGATCCTAAATGAGTATTTCAACAAATAATATATTATAATAAGTCTTAGAGAGTCGTTTGGGGATCCAACAAGCCTTAAGAGTCACTCCGCAAAAACTAAGTCTATGTAACTAGTTTTGCCCTAAATCGAACCTTTAGATGAGTTTTTAGCTCAAGTGAATCTAGCGAAGTTGTTTAAGTCCCAAATGTGTAATTTAATATAATATATTATAATAAGTCTTAGGGACTCATTTTGAGCTCCAAAACACTTAAAAAACTCACCTCGCAAAAACTAAGTCCTTATAACTAGTTTGCCTAAATCGGGCCCTAAAGCGTATTTTGGCTCCAAGTGAGTCTAGCAAAGTTGTTGTGATCCCAAATCAGTATTTGAACATAAATACATTAATATAAGGAGGGACTCATTTTGAACTCCAACAACACTTAAAAACTCACCTCGCACAAAAACTAAGTCCTTATAACTAGTTTTGCCTAAATCGAGCCCCTATAAATGGGTATTTTGCTCCAGTGGCTTTGTAGCAAAGTTGTTGTGATCCCAAATCAGTATTTGAACATTTAATACATTAATATAATTCTTAGGGACTCATTTTGAGCTCCAACAATACTTAAAAACTCACCTCGCGCATAAACTAAGTCCTTTTAACTAGTTTGCCAAAATCGAGCCCTAAAATGGGTATTTTGGCTCAGTGACTCTAGCAAAGTTTTTGTGATCCCAAATCAGTATTTAAACATATAATACATTAATATAATTTGTAGGGACTCATTTTAACCTCCAACAACCCTTAAAACTCTCCTCGTGCAAAAACTAAGTCCTTGTAACTAGTTTTTCCTAGATCGAAGCTTTTAAACGAGTTTTTGACTCCAAGTCACTCTAGAAAACTTATTTTGATCCTAAATGAGTATTTGAACAAATAATATATTATAATTAGTCTTAGAGACTCGTTTAGAGCTCCAACAAGCCTTATAAGTTTACTTCGAGGTGCAAAAACTAAGTCTTTGTAACTAGTTTTGCCCTAAATCTAGCCTTTAGATGGGTTTTTTGGCTACGAAGTGAATCTACGAAGTTGTTTAGGTCCCGAATGTGTAATTTAAAATAATATATTATAATAAGTCTTAGGGACCCATTTTGAGCTCCAACAACACTTAAAAACTCACCTCGCGCAAAAACTAAGTCCTTATAACTAGTTTGCCTAAATCGAGCCCTAAAATTGGTATTTTGGCTCCGAAGTGACTCTAGCAAAGTTGTTGTGATCCCAATTCAGTATTTGAACATATAATACATTAATATAATTCTTAGGGACTCATTTTGAGCTCCAACACCACTTAAAAACTCACTCTAGCGCAAAAACTAAGTCCTTATAAATAGTTTGCCTAAATCGAGCCCTAAAATGGGCAATATGGCTCCCAAGTGACTCTAACAAAGTTCTTGTGATCCCAAATCAGTATTTGAACATATAATACGTTAATATAATTCGTAGGGACCCAGTTTGAGCTCCAACAACACATAAAAAATCACCTCGCGTAAAAACTAAGTCCTTGTAGCTAGTTTTCCTTAAATCGAGCTTTTAAACGGGTTTTGGCTCCAGTGACTCTAGCAAACTTATTTTGATCCTAAATGAGTATTTCAACAAATAATATATTATAATAAGTCTTAGAGGAGTCGTTTGGAGATCCAACAAGCCTTATAAGGTCACCTTGGCGAAAAACTAAGTCTATGTAACTAGTTTTGCCTAAATCGGGAGCCTTTAGATGAGTTTTTAGCTCAAGTGAATCTAAAGTTGTTTAAGTCCCAAATGTGTAATTTAATATAATATATTATAATAAGTCTTAGGGACTCATTTTTGAGCTCCAAAAACACTTAAAAACTCACCTCGCACAAAAACTAAGTCCTTATAACTAGTTTGCCTAAATCGAGCCCCTAAAATGGGTATTTTGGCTCCAAAGTGAGTCCTAGCAAAGTTGTTGTGATCCCAAATCAGTATTTGAACATAAAATACATTAATATAATTCGTAGGGACTCATTTTGAACTCCAACAACACTTAAAACTCACCTGCACAAAAACTAAGTCCTTATAACTAGTTTTGCCTAAATCGAGCCCTAAATGGGTATTTTTGCTCGAAGTGACTCTAGCAAAGTTGTTGTGATCCCAAATCAGTATTTGAACATTTAATACATTAATATAATTCTTAGGGACTCATTTTGAGCTCCAACAATTATTTTAAAACTCACCTCGCGCATAAACTAAGTCCTTTTAACTAGTTTGCCTAAATCGAGCCCTAAAATGGGTATTTTGGCTCCGAAGTGACTCTAGCAAAGTTGTTGTGATCCCAAATCAGTATTTAAACATATAATACATTAATATAATTTGTAGGGACTCATTTTAACCTCCAACAACCCTTAAAAACTCTCCTCGTGCAAAAACTAAGTCCTTGTAACTAGTTTTTCCTAGATCGAGCTTTTAAACGAGTTTTTGACTCGAGAGTCACTCTAGCAAACTTATTTTGATCCTAAATGAGTATTTGAACAAATAATATATTATAATTAGTCTTAGAGACTCGTTTAGAGCTCCAACAAGCCTTATAAGTTTACTTCGCGCAAAAACTAAGTCTTTGTAACTAGTTTTGCCTAAATCTAGCCTTTAGATGGGTTTTTGGCTCCGAAGTGAATCTAGCGAAGTTGTTTGGGTCCCAGAATGTAATTTAAAATAATATATTATAATAAGTCTTAGGGACCCATTTTGAGCTCCAACAACACTTAAAAACTCACCTCGCTGCAAAACTAAGTCCTTATAACTAGTTTGCCTAAATCGAAGCCCTAAAATTGGTATTTTGGCTCAGTGACTCTAGCAAAGTTGTTGTGATCCCAATTCAGTATTTGAACATATAATACATTAATATAATTCTTAGGGACTCGGTTTGAGCTCCAACAACCTTAAAAACTCACCTCGCGTAAAAACTAAGTCCTTATAACTAGTATGCCTAAATCGGGCCCTAAAATGGGTATTTTGGCTCCAGTGACTCTAGCAAAGTTCTTGTGATCCCAAATCAGTATTTGAACATATAATACGTTAATATAATTCAGTAGGGACTCAGTTTGAGCTCCAACAACACTTAAAAACTCACCTCGCGTAAAAACTAAGTCCTTTGTAGCTAGTTTTGCTAAAATCGGCTTATATGCGGGTTTTGGCTCAAGTGACTCTAGCAAACTTATTTTGATCCTAAATGAGTATTTGAACAAATAATATATTATAATAAGTCTTGGAGAGTCGTTTGGAGATCCAACAAGCCTTATAAGGTCACTTGCGCAAAACTAATAAATCGAGCCTTGAGATGGGTTTTTGGCTCGAAGTGAATCTAGCGGGTTGTTTAAGTCCCAAATGTGTAATTTAATATAATATATTATAATAAGTCTTAGGGACTCATTTTGAGCTCCAAAAACACTTAAAAACTCACCTCGCACAAAAACTAAGTCCTTATA
The DNA here is from genome assembly GCA_018132145.1 of Boehmeria nivea var. tenacissima. Classification (NCBI taxonomy): domain Eukaryota; kingdom Viridiplantae; phylum Streptophyta; class Magnoliopsida; order Rosales; family Urticaceae; genus Boehmeria; species Boehmeria nivea. The sequence continues at coordinate 160,976 of JACWIL010000020.1, read as the reverse complement.
ACTAGTTTGCCTAAATCGAGCCCTAAAATGGGTATTTTGGCTCCAAAGTGAGTCTAGCAAAGTTGTTGTGATCCCAAATCAGTATTTGAACATAAAATACATTAATATAATTCGTAGGGACTCATTTTGAACTCCAACAACACTTAAAAACTCACCTCGCACAAAAACTAAGTCCTTATAACTAGTTTTGCCTAAATCGAACCCTTAAATGGGTATTTTGGCTCGAAGTGGCTCTAGCAAAGTTGTTGTGATCCCAAATCAGTATTTGAACATTTAATACATTAATATAATTCTTAGGGACTCATTTTGAGCTCCAACAATACTTAAAAACTCACCTCGTCGCGCATAAACTAAGTCCTTTTAACTAGTTTGCCAAAATCGAGCCCTAAAATGGGTATTTTGGCTCCAAGTGACTCTAGCAAAGTTGTTGTGATCCCAAATCAGTATTTAAACATATAATACATTAATATAATTTGTAGGGACTCATTTTAACCTCCAACAACCCTTAAAAACTCTCCTCGTGCAAAAACTAAGTCCTTGTAACTAGTTTTTCCCTAGATCGAGCTTTAAACGAGTTTTTGACTCAAGTGACTCTAGCAAAGTTATTTTGATCCCAAATGAGTATTTGAACAAATAATATATTATAATTAGTCTTAGAGACTCGTTTAGAGCTCCAACAAGCCTTATAAGTTTGCCGGGCGCGCAAAAACTAAGTCTTTGTAACTAGTTTTGCCTAAATCGAGCCTTTAGATGGGTTTTTTTGGCTACGAAGTGAATCTTGCAAGGTTGTTTAGGTCCCGAATGTGTAATTTAAACAATAATATATTATAATAAGTCTTAGGGACCCATTTTGAGCTCCAACAACACTTAAAAACTCACCTCGCGCAAAAACTAAGTCCTTATAACTAGTTTGCCTAAATCGAGCCCTAAATTGGTATTTTGGCTCCGAAGTGACTCTAGCAAAGTTGTTGTGATCCCAATTCAGTATTGAACATATAATACATTATATAATTCTTAGGGACTCATTTTGAGCTCAACAACACTTAAAAACTCACCACGCGCAAAAACTAAGTCCTATAAATAGTTTGCCTAAATCGAGCCCTAAATGTGCAATATGGCTCCGAAGTGACTCTACAAAGTTCTTGTGATCCCAAATCAGTATTTGAACATATAATACTTAATATAATTCGTAGGGACCCAGTTTGAGCTCCAACAACACATAAAAACTCACCTCGCGTAAAACTAAGTCCTTGTACTAGTTTTCCTTAAATCGAGCTTTTAAACGGGTTTTTTTGGCTCGAAGTGACTCTAGCAAACTTATTTGATCCTAAATGAGTATTTCAACAAATAATATATTATATAAAGTCTTAGAGATCGTTTTGGAGATCCAACAAGCCTTATAAGGTCACTTCGCGCAAAAACTAAGTCTATGTAACTAGTTTTGCCTAAATCGAGCCTTTAGATGAGTTTTTAGCTCCGAAGTGAATCTAGCGAAGTTGTTTAAGTCCCAAATGTGTAATTTAATATAATATATTATAATAAGTCTTAGGGACTCATTTTGAGCTCCAAAAACACATTAAAAACTCACCTCGCACAAAAACTAAGTCCTTATAACTAGTTTGCCTAAATCGAGCCCTAAAATGGGTATTTTGGCTCCAAAGTGAGTCTAGCAAAGTTGTTGTGATCCCAAATCAGTATTTGAACATAAAATACATTAATATAATTCGTAGGGACTCATTTTGAACTCCAACAACACTTAAAAACTCACCTCGCACAAAAACTAAGTCCTTATAACTAGTTTGCCTAAATCGAGCCCTTAAATTGGGTATTTTGCTCTGAAGTGACTGTAGCAAAGTTGTTGTGATCCCAAATCAGTATTTGAACATTTATACATTAATATAATTCTTAGGGACTCATTTTGAGCTCCAACAATACTTAAAAACTCACCTCGCGCATAAACTAAGTCCTTTTAACTAGTTGCCAAAATCGAGCCCTAAAATGGTATTTTGGCTCCGAAGTGACTCTAGCAAAGTTGTTGTGATCCCAAATCAGTATTTAACATATAATACATAAATATAATTTGAGGGACTCATTTAACCTCCAACAACCCTTTAAAAACTCTCCTCGAGCAAAAACTAAGTCCTTGTAACTAGTAGTTTTCCTAGATCGAGCTTTTAAACGAGTTTTTTGACTCCGAAGTCACTCTAGCAAACTTATTTTGATCCTAAATGAGTATTTGAACAAATAAAATATTATAATTAGTCTTAGAGACTCGTTTAGAGCTCCAACAAGCCTTATAAGTTTACTTCGCGCAAAAACTAAGTCTTTGTACTAGTTTTGCCTAAATCTAGCCTTTAGATGGGTTTTTTTTTGCTACGAAGTGAATCTAGCGAAGTTGTTTAGGTCCCGAATGTGTAATTTAAAATAATATATTATAATAAGTCTTAGGGACCCATTTTGAGCTCCAACAACACTTAAAAACTCACCTCGCGCAAAAACTAAGTCCTTATAACTAGTTTGCCTAAATCGAGCCCTAAAATTGGTATTTTGGCTCCGAAGTGACTCTAGCAAAGTTGTTGTGATCCCAATTCAGTATTTGAACATATAATACATTAATATAATTCGTAGCGACTCATTTTGAGCTCCAACAATACTGAAAAACACACCTCGCGCAAAAACTAAGTCCGTATAACTAGTTTGCCTAAATCGAGCCCTAAAATGGGTATTTTGGCTCCGAAGTGACTCTAGCAAAGTTGTTGTGATCCCAAATCAGTATTTAAACATATAATACATTAATATAATTTTTAGGGACTCATTTTAACCTCCAACAACCCTTAAAAACTCTCCTCGTGCAAAAACTAAGTCCTTGTAACTAGTTTTTCCTAGATCGAGCTTTTAAACGAGTTTTTTGACTCCGAAGTCACTCTAGCAAACTTATTTTGATCCTAAATGAGTATTTGAACAAATAATATATTATAATTAGTCTTAGAGACTCGTTTAGAGCTCCAACAAGCCTTATAAGTTTACTTCGCGCAAAAACTAAGTCTTTGTAACTAGTTTTGCCTAAATCTAGCCTTTAGATGGGTTTTTTTGGCTACGAAGTGAATCTAGCGAAGTTGTTTAGGTCCCGAATGTGTAATTTAAAATAATATATTATAATAAGTCTTAGGGACCCATTTTGAGCTCCAACAACACTTAAAAACTCACCTCGCGCAAAAACTAAGTCCTTATAACTAGTTTGCCTAAATCGAGCCCTAAAATTGGTATTTTGGCTCCGAAGTGACTCTAGCAAAGTTGTTGTGATCCCAATTCAGTATTTGAACATATAATACATTAATATAATTCTTAGGGACTCAGTTTGAGCTCCAACAACACTTAAAAACTCACCACGCGCAAAAACTAAGTCCTTATAACTAGTATGCCTAAATCGAGCCCTAAAATGGGTATTTTGGCTCCGAAGTGACTCTAACAAAGTTCTTGTGATCCCAAATCAGTATTTGAACATATAATACGTTAATATAATTCGTAGGGACTTAGTTTGAGCTCCAACAACACTTAAAAACTCACCTCGCGTAAAAACTAAGTCCTTGTAGCTAGTTTTTCCTAAAATCGAGCTTGTAAACGGGTTTTTTGGCTCCGAAGTGACTCTAGCAAACTTATTTTGATCCTAAATGAGTATTTGAACAAATAATATATTATAATAAGTCTTAGAGAGTCGTTTGGAGATCCAACAAGCCTTATAAGGTCACTTCGCGCGAAAACTAAAAATCGAGCCTTGAGATGGGTTTTTTGGCTCCGAAGTGAATCTAGCGACGTTGTTTAAGTCCCAAATGTGTAATTTAATATAATATATTATAATAAGTCTTAGGGACTCATTTTGAGCTCCAAAAACACTTAAAAACTCACCTCGCACAAAAACTAAGTCCTTATAACTAGTTTGCCTAAATCGAGCCCTAAAATGGGTATTTTGGCTCCAAAGTGAGTCTAGCAAAGTTGTTGTGATCCCAAATCAGTATTTGAACATAAAATACATTAATATAATTCGTAGGGACTCATTTTGAACTCCAACAACACTTAAAAACTCACCTCGCACAAAAACTAAGTCCTTATAACTAGTTTTGCCTAAATCGAGCCCTTAAATGGGTATTTTTGCTCTGAAGTGACTGTAGCAAAGTTGTTGTGATCCCAAATCAGTATTTGAACATTTAATACATAATATAATTCTTAGGGGACTCATTTGAGCTCCAACAATACTTAAAAACTCACCTCGCGCATAAACTAAGTCCTTTTAACTAGTTTGCCAAAATCGAGCCCTAAAATGGGTATTTTGGCTCCGAAGTGACTCTAGCAAAGTTGTTGTGATCCCAAATCAGTATTTAAACATATAATACATTAATATAATTTGTAGGGACTCATTTTAACCTCCAACAACCCTTAAAAACTCTCCTCGTGCAAAAACTAAGTCCTTGTAACTAGTTTTTCCTAGATCGAGCTTTTAAACGAGTTTTTTGACTCCGAAGTCACTCTAGCAAACTTATTTTGATCCTAAATGAGTATTTGAACAAATAATATATTATAATTAGTCTTAGAGACTCGTTTAGAGCTCCAACAAGCCTTATAAGTTTACTTCGCGCAAAAACTAAGTCTTTGTAACTAGTTTTGCCTAAATCTAGCCTTTAGATGGGTTTTTTTGGCTACGAAGTGAATCTAGCGAAGTTGTTTAGGTCCCGAATGTGTAATTTAAAATAATATATTATAATAAGTCTTAGGGACCCATTTTGAGCTCCAACAACACTTAAAAACTCACCTCGCGCAAAAACTAAGTCCTTATAACTAGTTTGCCTAAATCGAGCCCTAAAATTGGTATTTTGGCTCCGAAGTGACTCTAGCAAAGTTGTTGTGATCCCAATTCAGTATTTGAACATATAATACATTAATATAATTCGTAGCGACTCATTTTGAGCTCCAACAATACTGAAAAACACACCTCGCGCAAAAACTAAGTCCGTATAACTAGTTTGCCTAAATCGAGCCCTAAAATGGGTATTTTGGCTCCGAAGTGACTCTAGCAAAGTTGTTGTGATCCCAAATCAGTATTTAAACATATAATACATTAATATAATTTGTAGGGACTCATTTTGACCTCCAACAACCCTTAAAAACTCTCCTCGTTCAAAAACTAAGTCCTTGTAACTAGTTTTTCCTAGATCGAGCTTTTAAACGAGTTTTTTGACTCCGAAGTGACTCTAGCAAACTTATTTTGATCCTAAATGAGTATTTGAACAAATAATATATTATAATTAGTCTTAGAGACTCGTTTAGAGCTCCAACAAGCCTTATAAGTTTGCTTCGCGCAAAAACTAAGTCTTTGTAACTAGTTTTGCCTAAATCTAGCCTTTAGATGGGTTTTTTTGGCTACGAAGTGAATCTAGCGAAGTTGTTTAGGTCCCGAATGTGTAATTTAAAATAATATATTATAATAAGTCTTAGGGACCCATTTTGAGCTCCAACAACACTTAAAAACTCACCTCGCGCAAAAACTAAGTCCTTATAACTAGTTTGCCTAAATCGAGCCCTAAAATTGGTATTTTGGCTCCGAAGTGACTCTAGCAAAGTTGTTGTGATCCCAATTCAGTATTTGAACATATAATACATTAATATAATTCTTAGGGACTCATTTTGAGCTCCAACAACACTTAAAAACTCACCACGCGCAAAAACTAAGTCCTTATAAATAGTTTGCCTAAATCGAGCCCTAAAATGGGCAATATGGCTCCGAAGTGACTCTAACAAAGTTCTTGTGATCCCAAATCAGTATTTGAACATATAATACGTTAATATAATTCGTAGGGACCCAGTTTGAGCTCCAACAACACATAAAAACTCACCTCGCGTAAAAACTAAGTCCTTGTAGCTAGTTTTTCCTTAAATCGAGCTTTTAACGGGTTTTTTTTGGCTCCGAGTGACTCTAGCAAACTTATTTTGATCCTAAATGAGTATTTCAACAAATAATATATTATAATAAGTCTTAGAGAGTCGTTTGGAGATCCAACAAGCCTTATAAGGTCACTTCGCGCAAAAACTAAGTCTATGTAACTAGTTTTGCCTAAATCGAGCCTTTAGATGAGTTTTTTAGCTCCGAAGTGAATCTAGCGAAGTTGTTTAAGTCCCAAATGTGTAATTTAATATAATATATTATAATAAGTCTTAGGGACTCATTTTGAGCTCCAAAAACACTTAAAAACTCACCTCGCACAAAAACTAAGTCCTTATAACTAGTTTGCCTAAATCGAGCCCTAAAATGGGTATTTTGGCTCCAAAGTGAGTCTAGCAAAGTTGTTGTGATCCCAAATCAGTATTTGAACATAAAATACATTAATATAATTCGTAGGGACTCATTTTGAACTCCAACAACACTTAAAAACTCACCTCGCACAAAAACTAAGTCCTTATAACTAGTTTTGCCTAAATCGAGCCCTTAAATGGGTATTTTTGCTCTGAAGTGACTGTAGCAAAGTTGTTGTGATCCCAAATCAGTATTTGAACATTTAATACATTAATATAATTCTTAGGGACTCATTTTGAGCTCCAACAATACTTAAAAACTCACCTCGCGCATAAACTAAGTCCTTTTAACTAGTTTGCCAAAATCGAGCCCTAAAATGGGTATTTTGGCTCCGAAGTGACTCTAGCAAAGTTGTTGTGATCCCAAATCAGTATTTAAACATATAATACATTAATATAATTTGTAGGGACTCATTTTAACCTCCAACAACCCTTAAAAACTCTCCTCGTGCAAAAACTAAGTCCTTGTAACTAGTTTTTCCTAGATCGAGCTTTTAAACGAGTTTTTTGACTCCGAAGTCACTCTAGCAAACTTATTTTGATCCTAAATGAGTATTTGAACAAATAATATAGTATAATTAGTCTTAGAGACTCGTTTAGAGCTCCAACAAGCCTTATAAGTTTACTTCGCGCAAAAACTAAGTCTTTGTAACTAGTTTTGCCTAAATCTAGCCTTTAGATGGGTTTTTTTGGCTACGAAGTGAATCTAGCGAAGTTGTTTAGGTCCCGAATGTGTAATTTAAAATAATATATTATAATAAGTCTTAGGGACCCATTTTGAGCTCCAACAACACTTAAAAACTCACCTCGCGCAAAAACTAAGTCCTTATAACTAGTTTGCCTAAATCGAGCCCTAAAATTGGTATTTTGGCTCCGAAGTGACTCTAGCAAAGTTGTTGTGATCCCAATTCAGTATTTGAACATATAATACATTAATATAATTCGTAGCGACTCATTTTGAGCTCCAACAATACTGAAAAACACACCTCGCGCAAAAACTAAGTCCGTATAACTAGTTTGCCTAAATCGAGCCCTAAATTGGGTATTTTGGCTCCGAAGTGACTCTAGCAAAGTTGTTGTGATCCCAAATCAGTATTTAAACATATAATACATTAATATAATTTGTAGGGACTCATTTTGACCTCCAACAACCCTTAAAAACTCTCCTCGTTCAAAAACTAAGTCCTTGTAACTAGTTTTTCCTAGATCGAGCTTTTAAACGAGTTTTTTGACTCCGAAGTGACTCTAGCAAACTTATTTTGATCCTAAATGAGTATTTGAACAAATAATATATTATAATTAGTCTTAGAGACTCGTTTAGAGCTCCAACAAGCCTTATAAGTTAGCTTCGCGCAAAAACTAAGTCTTTGTAACTAGTTTTGCCTAAATCTAGCCTTTAGATGGGTTTTTTTGGGCTACGAAGTGAATCTAGCGAAGTTGTTTAGGTCCCGAATGTGTAATTTAATATAATATATTATAATAAGTCTTAGGGACCCATTTTGAGCTCCAACAACACTTAAAAACTCACCTCGCGCAAAAACTAAGTCCTTATAACTAGTTTGCCTAAATCGAGCCCTAAAATTGGTATTTTGGCTCCGAAGTGACTCTAGCAAAGTTGTTGTGATCCCAATTCAGTATTTGAACATATAATACATTAATATAATTCTTAGGGACTCATTTTGAGCTCCAACAACACTTAAAAACTCACCACGCGCAAAAACTAAGTCCTTATAAATAGTTTGCCTAAATCGAGCCCTAAAATGGGCAATATGGCTCCGAAGTGACTCTAACAAAGTTCTTGTGATCCCAAATCAGTATTTGAACATATAATACGTTAATATAATTCGTAGGGACCCAGTTTGAGCTCCAACAACACATAAAAACTCACCTCGCGTAAAAACTAAGTCCTTGTAGCTAGTTTTTCCTTAAATCGAGCTTTTAAACGGGTTTTTTTGGCTCCGAAGTGACTCTAGCAAACTTATTTTGATCCTAAATGAGTATTTCAACAAATAATATATTATAATAAGTCTTAGAGAGTCGTTTGGAGATCCAACAAGCCTTATAAGGTCACTTCGCGCAAAAACTAAGTCTATGTAACTAGTTTTGCCTAAATCGAGCCTTTAGATGAGTTTTTTAGCTCCGAAGTGAATCTAGCGAAGTTGTTTAAGTCCCAAATGTGTAATTTAATATAATATATTATAATAAGTCTTAGGGACTCATTTTGAGCTCCAAAAACACTTAAAAACTCACCTCGCACAAAAACTAAGTCCTTATAACTAGTTTGCCTAAATCGAGCCCTAAAATGGGTATTTTGGCTCCAAAGTGAGTCTAGCAAAGTTGTTGTGATCCCAAATCAGTATTTGAACATAAAATACATTAATATAATTCGTAGGGACTCATTTTGAACTCCAACAACACTTAAAAACTCACCTCGCACAAAACTAAGTCCTTATAACTAGTTTTGCCTAAATCGAGCCCTAAATGGGTATTTTGCTCGAAGTGACTCTAGCAAAGTTGTTGTGATCCCAAATCAGTATTTGAACATTATATACATTAATATAATTCTTAGGGACTCATTTTGAGCTCCAACAATACTTAAAAACTCACCTCGCGCATAAACTAAGTCCTTTTAACTAGTTTGCCAAAATCGAGCCCTAAAATGGGTATTTTGGCTCCGAAGTGACTCTAGCAAAGTTGTTGTGATCCCAAATCAGTATTTAAACATATAATACATTAATATAATTTGTAGGGACTCATTTTAACCTCCAACAACCCTTAAAAACTCTCCTCGTGCAAAAACTAAGTCCTTGTAACTAGTTTTTCCTAGATCGAGCTTTTAAACGAGTTTTTTGACTCCGAAGTCACTCTAGCAAACTTATTTTGATCCTAAATGAGTATTTGAACAAATAATATATTATAATTAGTCTTAGAGACTCGTTTAGAGCTCCAACAAGCCTTATAGTTTACTTCGCGCAAAAAACTAAGTCTTTGTAACTAGTTTTGCCTAAATCTAGCCTTTAGATGGGTTTTTTTGGCTACGAAGTGAATCTAGCGAAGTTGTTTAGGTCCCGAATGTGTAATTTAAAATAATATATTATAATAAGTCTTAGGGACCCATTTTGAGCTCCAACAACACTTAAAAACTCACCTCGCGCAAAAACTAAGTCCTTATAACTAGTTTGCCTAAATCGAGCCCTAAAATTGGTATTTTGGCTCCGAAGTGACTCTAGCAAAGTTGTTGTGATCCCAATTCAGTATTTGAACATATAATACATTAATATAATTCTTAGGGACTCAGTTTGAGCTCCAACAACACTTAAAAACTCACCACGCGCAAAAACTAAGTCCTTATAACTAGTATGCCTAAATCGAGCCCTAAAATAGGTATTTTGGCTCCGAAGTGACTCTAACAAAGTTCTTGTGATCCCAAATCAGTATTTGAACATATAATACGTTAATATAATTCGTAGGGACTTAGTTTGAGCTCCAACAACACTTAAAAACTCACCTCGCGTAAAAACTAAGTCCTTGTAGCTAGTTTTTCCTAAAATCGAGCTTGTAAACGGGTTTTTTGGCTCCGAAGTGACTCTAGCAAACTTATTTTGATCCTAAATGAGTATTTGAACAAATAATATATTATAATAAGTCTTAGAGACTCGTTTGGAGCTCCAACAAGCCTTATAAGGTCACTTCGCGCAAAAACTAAGTCTATGTAACTAGTTTTCCTAAATCGAGCCTTTAGATGGGTTTTTGGCTCCGAAGTGAATCTAGCGACGTTGTTTAGGTCCCAAATGTGTAATTTAATATAATATATTATAATAAGTCTTAGGGACTCATTTGAGCTCCAAAAACACTTAAAAACTCACCTCGCGACAAAAACTAAGTCCTTATAACTAGTTTGCCTAAATCGAGCCCTAAAATGGGTATTTTGGCTCCGAAGTGACTCTAGCAAAGTTGTTGTGATCCCAAATCAGTATTTGAACATATAATACATTAATATAATTCGTAGGGACTCATTTTGAGCTCCAACAACACTTAGAAACTCACCTCGCGCAAAAACTAAGTCCTTATAACTAGTTTGCCTAAATCGAGCCCTTAAATGGGTATTTTGTCTCCGAAGTGACTCTAGCAAAGTTGTTGTGATCCCAAATCAGTATTTGAAAATATAATACATTAATATAATTCGTAGGGACTCATTTTGAGCTCCAACAACACTTAAAAACTCACCTCGCGCAAAAACTAAGTCCTTATAACTAGTTTGCCTAAATCGAGCCCTAAATGGGTATTTTGCTCCGAAGTGACTCTAGCAAAGTTGTTGTGATCCAAATAAGTATTTGAACATATAATACATTAATATAATTCGTAGGGACTCATTTTGAGCTCCAACAACACTTAAAAACTCACCTCGCGCAAAAACTAAGTCCTTATAACTAGTTTGCCTAAATCGAGCCCTAAATGGGTATTTTGGCTCCGAAGTGACTCTAGCAAAGTTGTTGTGATCCCAAATCAGTATTTGAACATATAATACATTAATATAATTCGTAGGGACTCATTTTGAGCTCCAACAACACTTAAAAACTCACCTCGCGCAAAAACTAAGTCCTTATAACTAGTTTTGCCTAAATCGACCTTTTAAACGGGTTTTTTGGCTCCGAAGTGACTCTAGCAAACTTATTTGATCCAAAATGAGTATTTGAACAAATAATATATTATAATAAGTCGTAGAGACTCGTTTGGAGCTCCAACAAGCCTTATAAGGTCACTTCGCGCAAAAACTAAGTCTATGTAACTAGTTTTGCCTAAATCGAGCATTTAGATTTGTTTTTGGGCTCCGAAGTGAATCTAGCGAAGTTGTTTAGGTCCAAATGTGTAATTTAATATAATATATTATAATAAGTCTTAGGGACTCATTTTGAGCTCCAACAACACTTAAAAACTCACCTCGCGCAAAAACTAAGTCCTTATAACTAGTTTGCCTAAATCGAGCCCTAAATTGGGTATTTTGGCTCCGAAGTGACTCTAGCAAAGTTGTTGTGATCCCAAATCAGTATTTGAAAATATAATACATTAATATAATTCGTAGGGACTCATTTTGAGCTCCAACATCACTTAAAAACTCACCTCGCACAAAAACTAAGTCCTTATAACTAGTTTGCCTAAATCGAGCCCTAAAATGGGTATTTTCGCTCCGAAGTGACTCTAGCAAAGTTGTTGTGATCCCAAATCAGTATTTGAACATATAATACATTAATATAATTCGTACGGACTCATTTTGAGCTCCAACAACACTTAAAAACTCACTCGCGCAAAAACTAATCCTTGTAAGTAGTTTTTCCTAAATCGAGCTTTTAAACGGGTTTTTTATGGCTCCGAAGTGAATCTAGCGAACTTATTTTCATCCTAAATGAGTATTTAAACAAATAATATATTATAATAAGTCTTAGAGACTCGTTTGGAGATCCAACAAGCCTTATAAGGTCACTTCGCGCAAAAACTAAGTCTGTGTAACTAGTTTTGCCTAAATCGAGCCTTTAGATGGCTTTTTTAGCTCCGAAGTGAATCTAGCAAAGTTGTTTAAGTCCCAAATGTGTAATTTAATATAATATATTATAATAAGTCTTAGGGACTCATTTTGAGCTCCAACAACACTTAAAAACTCACCTCGCGCAAAAACTAAGTCCTTATAACAAGTTTGCCTAAATCGAGCCCTAAAATGGGTATTTTGGCTCCGAAGTGACTCTAGCAAAGTTGTTGTGATCCCAAATCAGTATTTGAACATATAATACATTAATATAATTCGTAGGGACTCATTTTGAGCTCCAACAACACTTAAAAACTCACCTCGCACAAAAACTAAGTCCTTATAACTAGTTTGCCTGAATCGAGCCCTTAAATGGGTCTTTTTGCTCCGAAGTGACTCTAGCAAAGTTGTTGTGATCCCAAATCAGTATTTGAACATATAATACATTAATATAATTCGTAGGGACTCATTTTGAGCTCCAACAACACTTAAAAACTCACCTCGCGCAAAAACTAAGTCCTTATAACTAGTTTGCCTAAATCGAGCCCTAAAATGGGTATTTGGCTCCGAAGTGACTCTAGCAAAGTTGTTGTGATCCCAAATCAGTATTTGAACATATAATACATTAATATAATTCAGTAGGGACTCATTTGAGCTCCAACAACACTTAAAAAGCTCACCTCAGCGCAAAACTAAGTCCTTATAACAAGTTTGCCTAAATCGATCCCTAAATTGGGTATTTTGGCTCCGAAGTGGACTCTAGCAAAGTTGTTGTGATCCCCAAATCAGTATTTGAACATATAATACATTAATATAATTCGTAGGGACTCCATTTTGAGCTCCAACAACACTTAAAACTCACCTCGCGCAAAAACTAAGTCCTTATAACTAGTTTGCCTAAATCGAGCCCTAAAATGGGTATTTTGGCTCCGAAGTGACTCTAGCAAAGTTGTTGTGATCCAAATCAGTATTTGAACATATAATACATTAATATAATTCGTAGGGACTCATTTTGAGCTCCAACAACACTTAAAAACTCACCTCGCGCAAAAACTAAGTCCTTATAACTAGTTTTGCCTAAATCGAGCCTTTAAATGGGTCTTTTGGCTCTAAAGTGACTGTAGCAAAGTTGTTGTGATCCCAAATCTGTATTTGAACATTTAATACATTAATATAATTCGTAGGGACTCATTCTGAGCTCGAACAATACTTAAAAACTCACCTCGCGAGAAAACTAAGTCCTTATAACTAGTTTGCCTAAATCGAGCCCTAAAATGGGTTTTTTGGCTCCGAAGTAAGTGTAGCAAAGTTGTTGTGATCCTAGATCAGTATTTGAACATATAATACTTTAATATAATTCGTAGGGACTCATTTTGACCTCCAACAACACTTAAAAACTCACCTCGCGCAAAAACGAAATCCTTGTAAGTAGTTTTTCCTAAATCGAGCCTTTAGATGGGTTTTTTGGCTCCGTAGTGAATCTAGCAAAGTTGTTTAGGTCCCAAATGTGTAATTTAAAATAATATATTATAATAAGTCTTAGGGACTCATTTTGGGCTCCAACAACACTTAAAACTCACCACGCGCAAAAATTAAGTCCTTATAACTAGTTTGCCTAAATCGAGCCCTAAAATGGGTATTTTAGCTCCGAAGTGACTCTAGCAAAGTTGTTGTTATCCCAATTCATTATTTGAACTTATAATACATTAATATAATTTGTACGGACTAATTTTAAGCTCCAACAACACTTAAAAACTCACCTCGCGCAAAAACGAAATCCTTGTAAGTAGTTTTTTCCTTAATCGAGCTTTTAAACGGGTTGTTTGGCTCCGAAGTGACTATAGTGAACTTATTTTCATCCTAAATGAGTATTTAAACAAATAATATATTATAATAAGTCTTAGAGACTTGTTTGGAGATCCAACAAGCCTTATAAGGTCACTTCCCGCAAAAACTAATTCTATGTAACTAGTTTTGCCTAAATCGAGCCTTTAGATGGGTTTTTTAGCTCCGAAGTGAATCTAGCAAAGTTGTTTAAGTCCCAAATGTGTAATTTAATATAATATATTATAATAAGTCTTAGGGACTCATTTTGAGCTCCAACAACACTTAGAAACTCACCTCGCGCAAAAACTAAGTCCTTATAACTAGTTTGCCTGAATCGAGCCCTAAAATGGGTATTTTGGCTCCGAAGTGACTCTAGCAAAGTTTTGTGATCCCAAATCAGTATTTGAACATATAATACATTAATATAATTCGTAGGGACTCATTTTGAGCTCCAACAACACTTAAAAACTCACCTCGCGCAAAAACTAAGTCCTTATAACTAGTTTGCCTAAATCGAGCCCTAAAATGGTATTTTGGCTCCGAAGTGACTCTAGCAAAGTTGTTGTGATCCCAAATCAGTATTTGAACATATAATACATTAATATAATTCGTAGGGACTCATTTTGAGCTCCAACAACACTTAAAACCTCACCTCGCGCAAAAACTAAGTCCTTATAACTAGTTTTGCCTAAATCGAGCCCTTAAATGGTATTTTGGCTCTGAAGTGACTCTAGCAAAATTGTTGTGATCCCAAATTAGTATTTGAACATTTAATACATTAATATAATTCTTAGGGACTCATTTTAAGCTCCAAAAATACTTAAAAACTCACCTCGCGCAAAAACTAAGTCCTTATAACTAGTTTGCCTAAATCGAGCCCTAAAATGGGTATTTTGGCTCCGAAGTGACCCTAGCAAAGTTGTTGTGATCCCAAATCAGTATTTAAACATATAATACATTAATATAATTTGTAGGGACTAATTTTGACCTCCAACAACACTTAAAAACTCTCCTCGCGCAAAAACTAAGTCCTTGTCACTAGTTTTTCCTAAATCAAGCCTTTAAACGAGTTTTTTTGGCTCCGAAGTGACTCTAGCAAACTTATTGTGATCCTAAATTAGTATTTGAACAAATAATATATTATAATTAGTCTTAGAGACTCGTTTAGGGCTCCAACAAGCCTTATAAGTTTACTTCGCGCAAAAACTAAGTCTTTGTAACTAGTTTTGCCTAAATCGAGCCTTAAGATGGGTATTTTGGCTCCGAAGTGACTCTAGCAAAGTTGTTGTGATCCCAAATCAGTATTTGAACATATAATACATTAATATAATTCGTAGGGACTCATTTTGAGCTCCAACAACACTTAAAAACTCACCTCGCGCAAAAACTAAGTCCTTATAACTAGTTTGCCTAAATCGAGCCCTAAATTGGTATTTTGGCTCCGAAGTGACTCTAGCAAAGTTGTTGTGATCCCAATCAGTATTTGAACATATAATACATTAATATAATTCGTAGGGACTCATTTGAGCTCCAACAACACTTAAAAACTCACCTCGCGCAAAAACTAAGTCCTTATAACTAGTTTGCCTAAATCGAGCCCTAAATTGGGTATTTGGCTCCGAAGTGACTCTAGCAAAGTTGTTGTGATCCCAAATCAGTATTTGAACATATAATACATTAATATAATTCGTAGGGACTCATTTTGAGCTCCAACAACACTTAAAAACTCACCTCGCGCAAAAACTAAGTCCTTATAACTAGTTTTGCCTAAATCGAGCCCTTAATTGGTATTTTGGCTCCGAAGTGACTCTAGCAAAGTTGTTGTGATCCCAAATCAGTATTTGAACATATAATACATTAATATAATTCGTAGGGACTCATTTTGAGCTCCAACAACACTTAGAAAGCTCACCTCGCGCAAAAACTAAGTCCTTATAACTAGTTTGCCTAAATCGAGCCCTAAATTGGGTATTTTGGCTCCGAAGTGACTCTAGCAAAGTTGTTGTGATCCCAAATCAGTATTTGAACATATAATACATTAATATAATTCGTAGGGACTCATTTTGAGCTCCAACAACACTTAAAAACTCACCTCGCGCAAAAACTAAGTCCTTATAACTAGTTTGCCTAAATCGAGCCCTAAAATGGGTATTTTGGCTCCGAAGTGACTCTAGCAAAGTTGTTGTGATCCCAAATCAGTATTTGAACATATAATACATTAATATAATTCGTAGGGACTCAGTTTGAGCTCCAACAACACTTAGAAGCTCACCTCGCGCAAAACTAAGTCCATATAACTAGTTTTCCTAAAATCGATCCCTGAATTGGGTACTTTGGCTCCGAAGTGACTCTAGTCAAAGTTTGTTGTGATCCAAATCAGTATTTGAACATATAATACAGTAATATAATTCTTATGGGACTCATTTTGAGCTCCAAGCAACACTTAGAGCCCACCTCGCGGCAAAACTAAGTCCTTATAACCTAGTTTTGCCTAAATCGAGCCCTAAAATTGGGTACTTTGGCTCCGAAGTGACTCTAGCAAAGTTGTGTGTGATCCCAATTAGTATTGAACATCTAATACATTAATATAATTCTTAGGGACTCATTTTAGCTCCAACAAGCACTTAAAAACTCACCTCGCGCAAAAAACTAAGTCCTTATAACAAGTTTGCCTAAATCGAGCCTAAAATGGGTATTTTGGCCCCGAAGTGACTCTAGCAAAGTTTTGTGATCCAAATCAGTATTTGAACATATAATACATTAATATAATTCGTAGGGACTCATTTTGAGCTCCAACAACACTTAAAAACTCACCTCGCGCAATAACTAAGTCCTTATAACTAGTTTGCCTAAATCGAGCCCTAAAATGGGTATTTTGGCTCCGAAGTGACTCTAGCAAAGTTGTTGTGACCCCAAATCAGTATTTGAACATATAATACATTAATATAATTCGTAGGGACTCATTTTGAGCTCCAACAACACTTAAAAACTCACCTCGCGCAAAAACTAAGTCCTTATAACTAGTTTGCCTAAATCGAGCCCTTTAATGGGTTTTTTGGCTCCGAAGTGACTCTAGCAAAGTTGTTGTGATCCCAAATCAGTATTTGAACATATAATATATTAATATAATTCGTAGGACTCATTTTGAGCTCCAACAAGCACTTATAAGCTCACCTTCGCGCAAAAACTAAGTCCTTGTAACTAGTTTGCCTAAATCGAGCCCTAAATGGGTATTTTGGCTCCGAAGTGACTCTAGCGAAGTTGTTTAGGTCTCAAAAGTGTAAATTAATATAATATATTATAATAAGTCTTAGGGACTCATTTTTAGCTCCAACAACACTTAAAAACTCACCTCGCGCAAAAACTAAGTCCTTATAACTAGTTTGCCTAAATCGAGCCTTTAGATGGGTTTTTTTGGCTCCGAAGTGAATCTAGTGAAGTTGTTTAGGTCTCAAATGTGTAATTTAATATAATATATTATAATAAGTCTTAGGGACTCATTTTGAGCTCCAACAACACTTAAAAACTCACCACACGCAAAAACTAAGCCCTTATAACTAGTTTGCCTAAATCGAGCCCTAAAATGGGTATTTAGGCTCCGAAGTGACTCTAGCAAAGTTGTTGTGACCCCAAATCAGTATTTGAACATATAATACATTAATATAATTCATAGGGATTCATTATGAGCTCCAACAACACTTAAAAACTCACCTCGCGCAAAAACTAAGTCCTTATAACTAGTTTGCCTAAATCGAGCCTTTAGATGGGTTTTTTTGGCTCCGAAGTGAATCTAGCAAAGTTGTTTTGGTCCGAAATGTGTAATTTAATATAATATATTATAATAAGTCTTAGGGACTCATTTTGAGCTCCAACAACACTTAAAAACTCACCACGCGCAAAAACTAAGCCCTTATAACTAGTTTGCCTAAATCGAGCCCTAAAATGGGTATTTAGGCTCCGAAGTGACTCTAGCAAAGTTGTTGTGACCGCAAATCAGTATTTGAACATATAATACATTAATATAATTCGTAGGGATTAATTTTGAGCTCCAACAACACTTAAAAACTCTACTCGCGCAAAAACTAAGTCCTTGTGACTAGTTTTTCCTAGATCGAGCTTTTAAACGGGTTTTTTGGCCTCGAAGTGACTCTAGCAAACTTATTTTGATCCTAAATGAGTATTTGAACAAATAATATATTATAATAAGTGTTAGAGACTCGTTTGGAGCTCCAACAAGCCTTATAAGGTCACTTCGCGCAAAAACTAAGTCTTTGTAACTAGTTTTGCCTAAATCGAGCCTTTAGATGGGTTTTTTGGCTACGAAGTGAATCTAGCGAAGTTGTTTAGGTCTCAAAAGTGTAAATTAATATAATATATTATAATAAGTCTTAGGGACTCATTTTTAGCTCCAACAACACTTAAAAACTCACCTCGCGCAAAAACTAAGTCCCTATAACTAGTTTGCCTAAATCGAGCCTTTAGATGGGTTTTTTGGCTTCGAAGTGAATCTAGCGAAGTTGTTTTGGTCCGAAATGTGTAATTTAATATAATAATTATAATAAGTCTTAAGGACTCTTTTTGAGCTCCAACAACACTTAAAAACTCTCCATGCGCAAAAACTAAGTCCTTATAACTAGTTTGCCCTAATCGAGCCCTAAAATGGGTATTTAGGCTCCGAAGTGACTCTAGCAAAGTTTTTGTGACCCCAAATCAGTATTTGAACATATAATACATTAATATAATTCGTAGGGATTCATTTTGAGCTCCAACAACACTTAAAACTCTCCTCGCGCAAAAACTAAGTCCTTGTGACTAGTTTTTCCTAAATCGAGCTTTTAAACGGGTTTTTTGGCCTCGAAGTGACTCTAGCAAACTTATTTTGATCCTAAATGAGTATTTGAACAAATAATATATTATAATAAGTGTTAGAGACTCGTTTGGAGCTCCAACAAGCCTTATAAGGTCACTTCGCGCAAAAACTAGGTCTTTGTACTAGTTTGCCTAAATCGAGCCTTTAGATGGGTTTTTTGGCTCCGAGTGAATCTAGCGAAGTTGTTTAGGTCTCAAAAGTGTAAATTAATATAATATATTATAATAAGTCTTAGGGAGTCATTTTTAGCTCCAACAACACTTAAAAACTCACCTCGCGTAAAAACTAAGTCCTTATAACTAGTTTGCCTAATCGAGCCTTTAGTTGGGTTTTTTGGCTTCGAAGTGAATCTAGCGAAGTTGTTTTGGTCCGAAATGTGTAATTTAATATAATATATTATAATAAGTCTTAAGGACTCTTTTTGAGCTCCAACAACACTTAAAAACTCTCCATGCGCAAAAACTAAGTCTTATAACTAGTTTGCCTAAATCGAGCCCTAAAATGGGTATTTAGGCTCCGAAGTGACTCTAGCAAAGTTTTTGTGACCCCAAATCAGTATTTGAACATATAATACATTAATATAATTCGTAGGGATTCATTTTGAGCTCCAACAACACTTAAAAACTCTCCTCGCGCAAAAACTAAGTCCTTGTGACTAGTTTTTCCTAAATCGAGCTTTTAAACGGGTTTTTTTGCCTCGAAGTGACTCTAGCAAACTTATTTTGATCCTAAATAAGTATTTGAACAAATAATATATTATAATAAGTGTAGAGACTCGTTTGGAGCTCCAACAAGCCTTATAAGGTCACTTTGCGCAAAACTAAGTCTTTGTAACTAGTTTTGCCTAATCGAGCCTTTAGATGGGTTTTTTTGGCTACGAAGTGAATCTAGCGAAGTGGTTTAGGTCTCAAAAGTGTAAATTAATATAATATATTATAATAAGTCTTAGGGACTCATTTTTAGCTCCAACAACACTTAAAAACTCACCTCGCGCAAAAACTAAGTCCCTATACTAGTTTGCCTAAATCGAGCCTTTAGATGGGTTTTTTGGCTCCGAAGTGAATCTAGCGAAGTTGTTTTGGTCCGAAATGTGTAATTTAATATAATATATTATAATACGTCTTAGGACTCATTTTGAGCTCCAACAACACTTAAAAACTCACCACGCGCAAAAACTAAGCCCTTATAACTAGTTTGCCTAAATCGAGCCCTAAAATGGGTATTTAGGCTCCGAAGTGACTCTAGCAAAGTTGTTGTGACCCCAAATCAGTATTTGAACATATAATACATTAATATAATTCGTAGGGATTCATTTTGAGCTCCAACAACACTTAAAAACTCTCCTCGCGCAAAAACTAAGTCCTTGTGACTAGTTTTTCCTAAATCGAGCTTTTAAACGGATTTTTGGCTTCGAAGTGACTCTAGCAACTTATTTTTGATCTAAATGAGTATTTGAACAAATAATATATTATAACAAGTGTCAGAGACTCGTTTGGAGCTCCAACAAGCCTTATAAGGTCACTTTGCGCAAAAACTAAGTCTTTGTAACTAGTTTTGCCTAAATCGAGCCTTTAGATGGGTTTTTTTGCTCCGAAGTGAATCTAGCGAAGTTGTTTAGGTCTCAAAAGTGTAAATTAATATAATATATTATAATAAGTCTTAGGGAGTCATTTTTAGCTCCAACAACACTTAAAAACTCACCTCGCGTAAAAACTAAGTCCTTATAACTAGTTTGGCTAAATCGAGCCTTTAGATGGGTTTTTTGGCTTCGAAGTGAATCTAGCGAAGTTGTTTGGTCCGAAATGTGTAATTTAATATAATATATTATATACGTCTTAGGGACTCATTTTGAGCTCCAACAACACATAAAAACTCACCACGCGCAAAAACTAAGCCCTTATAACTAGTTTGCCTAAATCGAGCCCTAAAATGGGTATTTAGGCTCCGAAGTGACTCTAGCAAAGTTGTTGTGACCCCAAATCAGTATTTGAACATATAATACATTAATATAATTCGTAGGGATTCATTTTGAGCTCCAACAACACTTAAAAACTCTCCTCGCGCAAAAACTAAGTCCTTGTGACTAGTTTTTCCTAAATCGAGCTTTTAAACGGATTTTTTGGCTTCGAAGTGACTCTAGCAAACTTATTTTGATCTTAAATGAGTATTTGAACAAATAATATATTATAACAAGTGTCAGAGACTCGTTTGGAGCTCCAACAAGCCTTATAAGGTCACTTTGCGCAAAAACTAAGTCTTTGTAACTAGTTTTGCCTAAATCGAGCCTTTAGATGGGTTTTTTGGCTCCGAAGTGAATCTAGCGAAGTTGTTTAGGTCTCAAAAGTGTAAATTAATATAATATATTATAATAAGTCTTAGGGAGTCATTTTTAGCTCCAACAACACTTAAAAACTCACCTCGCGTAAAAACTAAGTCCTTATAACTAGTTTGCCTAAATCGAGCCTTTAGATGGGTTTTTTGGCTTCGAAGTGAATCTAGCGAAGTTGTTTTGGTCCGAAATGTGTAATTTAATATAATATATTATAATAAGTCTTAAGGACTCTTTTTTGAGCTCAACAACACTTAAAAACTCTCCATGCGCAAAAACTAAGTCCTTATAACTAGTTTGCCTAAATCGAGCCCTAAAATGGGTATTTAGGCTCCGAAGTGACTCTAGCAAAGTTTTGTGACCCCAAATCAGTATTTGAACATATAATACATTAATATAATTCGTAGGGATTCATTTTGAGCTCCAACAACACTTAAAACTCTCCTCGCGCAAAAACTAAGTCCTTGTGACTAGTTTTTCCTAAATCGAGCTTTTAAACGGGTTTTTTAGCCTCGAAGTGACTCTAGCAAACTTATTTTGATCCTAAATGAGTATTTGAACAAATAATATATATAATAAGTGTTAGAGACTCGTTTGGAGCTCAACAAGCCTTATAAGGTCACTTCGCGCAAAAACTAAGTCTTTGTAACTAGTTTTGCCTAAATCGAGCCTTTAGATGGGTTTTTTGGCTCCGAAGTGAATCTAGCGAAGTTGTTTAGGTCTCAAAAGTGTAAATTAATATAATATATTATAATAAGTCTTAGGGAGTCATTTTAGCTCCAACAACACTTAAAAACTCACCTCGCGTAAAAACTAAGTCCTTATAACTAGTTTGCCTAAATCGAGCCTTTAGATGGGTTTTTGGCTTCGAAGTGAATCTAGCGAAGTTGTTTTGGTCCGAAATGTGTAATTTAATATAATATATTATAATAAGTCTTAAGGACTCTTTTTGAGCTCCAACAACACTTAAAACTCTCCATGCGCAAAAACTAAGTCCTTATAACTAGTTTGCCTAAATCGAGCCCTAAAATGGGGTATTTAGGCTCCGAAGTGACTCTAGCAAAGTTTTTTGTGACCCCCAAATCAGTATTTGAACATATAATACATTAATATAATTCGTAGGGATTCATTTTGAGCTCCACAACACTTAAAAAACTCTCCTCGCGCAAAACTAAGTCCTTGTGACTAGTTTTTCCTAAATCGAGCTTTTAAACGGGATTTTTGGCCTCGAAGTGACTCTAGCAAACTTATTTTGATCCTAAATGAGTATTTGAACAAATAATATATTATAATAAGTGTTAGAGACTCGTTTGGAGCTCCAACAAGCCTTATAAGGTCACTTCGCGCAAAACTAAGTCTTTGTAACTAGTTTTTGCCTAAATCGAGCCTTTAGATGGGTTTTTTGGCTCCGAAGTGAATCTAGCGAAGTTGTTTAGGTCTCAAAAGTGTAAATTAATATAATATATTATAATAAGTCTTAGGGAGTCATTTTTAGCTCCAACAACACTTAAAAACTCACCTCGCGTAAAAACTAAGTCCTTATAACTAGTTTGCCTAAATCGAGCCTTTAGATGGGTTTTTTGGCTTCGAAGTGAATCTAGCGAAGTTGTTTTGGTCCGAAATGTGTAATTTAATATAATATATTATAATAAGTCTTAAGGACTCTTTTTGAGCTCCAACAACACTTAAAAACTCTCCATGCGCAAAAACTAAGTCCTTATAACTAGTTTGCCTAAATCGAGCCCTACAATGGGTATTTAGGCTCCGAAGTGACTCTAGCAAAGTTTTTGTGACCCCAAATCAGTATTTGAACATATAATACATTAATATAATTCGTAGGGATTCATTTTGAGCTCCAACAACACTTAAAAACTCTCCTCGCGCAAAAACTAAGTCCTTGTGACTAGTTTTTCCTAAATCGAGCTTTTAAACGGGATTTTTGGCCTCGAAGTGACTCTAGCAAACTTATTTTGATCCTAAATGAGTATTTGAACAAATAATATATTATAATAAGTGTTAGAGACTCGTTTGGAGCTCCAACAAGCCTTATAAGGTCACTTCGCGCAAAAACTAAGTCTTTGTAACTAGTTTTGCCTAAATCGAGCCTTTAGATGGGTTTTTTGGCTCCGAAGTGAATCTAGCGAAGTTGTTTAGGTCTCAAAAGTGTAAATTAATATAATATATTATAATAAGTCTTTGGGAGTCATTTTTAGCTCCAACAACACTTAAAAACTCACCTCGCGTAAAAACTAAGTCCTTATAACTAGTTTGCCTAAATCGAGCCTTTAGATGGGTTTTTTGGCTTCGAAGTGAATCTAGCGAAGTTGTTTTGGTCCGAAATGTGTAATTTAATATAATATATTATAATAAGTCTTAAGGACTCTTTTTGAGCTCCAACAACACTTAAAAACTCTCCATGCGCAAAAACTAAGTCCTTATAACTAGTTTGCCTATATCGAGCCCTAAAAGTGGGTATTTAGGCTCCGAAGTGACTCTAGCAAAGTTTTGTGACCCCAAATCAGTATTTGAAACATATAATACATTATATAATTGCGTAGGGATTCATTTTGAGCTCCAACAACACTTAAAAACTCTCCTCGCGCAAAAACTAAGTCCTTGTGACTAGTTTTTCCTAAATCGAGCTTTTAAACGGGTTTTTTGGCCTCGAAGTGACTCTAGCAAACTTATTTTGATCCTAAATGAGTATTTGAACAAATAATATATTATAATAAGTGTTAGAGACTCGTTTGGAGCTCCAACAAGCCTTATAAGGTCACTTCGCGCAAAAACTAAGTCTTTGTAACTAGTTTTGCCTAAATCGAGCCTTTAGATGGGTTTTTGGCTACGAAGTGAATCTAGCGGGGTTGTTTAGGTCTCAAAAGTGTAAATTAATATAATATATTATAATAAGTCTTAGGGACTCATTTTTAGCTCCAACAACACTTAAAAACTCACCTCGCGCAAAAACTAAGTCCCTATAACTAGTTTGCCTAAATCGAGCCTTTAGATGGGTTTTTTGGCTCCGAAGTGAATCTAGCGAAGTTGTTTTGGTCCGAAATGTGTAATTTAATATAATATATTATAATACGTCTTAGGGACTCATTTTGAGCTCCAACAACACTTAAAAACTCACCACGCGCAAAAACTAAGCCCTTATAACTAGTTTGCCTAAATCGAGCCCTAAAATGGGTATTTGGGCTCCGAAGTGACTCTAGCAAAGTTGTTGTGACCCCAAATCAGTATTTGAACATATAATACATTAATATAATTCGTAGGGATTCATTTTGAGCTCCAACAACACTTAAAAACTCTCCTCGCGCAAAAACTAAGTCCTTGTGACTAGTTTTTCCTAAATCGAGCTTTTAAACGGATTTTTTGGCTTCCAAGTGACTCTAGCAAACTTATTTTGATCTTAAATGAGTATTTGAACAAATAATATATTATAATAAGTGTCAGAGACTCGTTTGGAGCTCCAACAAGCCTTATAAGGTCACTTTGCGCAAAAACTAAGTCTTTGTAACTAGTTTTGCCTAAATCGAGCCTTTAGATGGGTTTTTTGGCTCCGAAGTGAATCTAGCGAGGTTGTTTAGGTCTCAAAAGTGTAAATTAATATAATATATTATAATAAGTCTTAGGGAGTCATTTTTAGCTCCAACAACACTTAAAAACTCACCTCGCGTAAAAACTATGTCCTTATAACTAGTTTGCCTAAATCGAGCCTTTAGATGGGTTTTTTGGCTTCGAAGTGAATCTAGCGAAGTTGTTTTGGTCCGAAATGTGTAATTTAATATAATATATTATAATAAGTCTTAAGGACTCTTTTGAGCTCAACAACACTTAAAAACTCTCCATGCGCAAAAACTAAGTCCTTATAACTAGTTTGCCTAAATCGAGCCCTAAAATGGGTATTTAGGCTCCGAAGTGACTCTAGCAAAGTTTTTGTGACCCCAAATCAGTATTTGAACATATAATACATTAATATAATTCGTAGGGATTCATTTTGAGCTCCAACAACACTTAAAAACTCTCCTCGCGCAAAAACTAAGTCCTTGTGACTAGTTTTCCTAAATCGAGCTTTTAAACGGGTTTTTGGCCTCGAAGTGACTCTAGCAAACTTATTTTGATCCTAAATGAGTATTTGAACAAATAATATATTATAATAAGTGTTAGAGACTCGTTTGGAGCTCCAACAAGCCTTATAAGGTCACTTAGCGCAAAAACTAAGTCTTTGTAACTAGTTTTGCCTAAATCGAGCCTTTAGATGGGTTTTTTGGCTCCGAAGTGAATCTAGCGAAGTTGTTTAGGTCTCAAAGTGTAATTAATATAATATATTATAATAGAGTCTTAGGGAGTCATTTTTTAGCTCAACAACACTTAAAAACTCACCTCGCGTAAAAACTAAGTCCTTATAACTAGTTTTCCTAAATCGAGCCTTTAGATGGGTTTTTGGCCGGAGTGAATCTAGCGAAGTTGTTTTGGTCAGAAATGTGTAATTTAATATAATATATTATAATAAGTCTTAAGGACTCTTTTTGAGCTCCAACAACACTTAAAAACTCTGCAAGCGCAAAAACTAAGCCCTTATAACTAGTTTGCCTAAATCGGAGCCCTAAAATGGGTCTTAGGCTCAAGTGACTCTAGCTAAGTTGTTGTGACCCCAAATCAGTATTTGAACATATAATACATTAATATAATTAATAGGGATTCATTTTGAGCTCCACAATACTTAAAAACTCTCCTACGCGCAAAACTAAGTCCTTGTGACTAGTTTTCCTAAATCGAGCTTTAACGGATTTTGGCTCCAGTGACTCTAGCAAACTTATTTTGATCTTAAATGAGTATTTGAACAAATAATATATTATAATAAGTGTTAGAGACTCATTTGGAGCTCAACAAGCTTATAAGGTCACTTGCGCAAAAACTAAGTCTTTGTAACTAGTTTTGCCTAAATCGAGCCTTTAGATGGGTTTTTGGCTCAGAAGTGAATCTAGTGAAGTTGTTTAGGTCTCAAAAGTGTAAATTAATATAATATATTATAATAAGTCTTAGGGAGTCATTTTTAGCTCCAACAACACTTAAAAACTCACCTCGCGTTAAAACTATGTCCTTATAACTAGTTTACCTAAATCGAGCCTTTAGATGGGTTTTTGGCTTGAAGTGAATCTAAGCGAAGTTGTTTTGGTCGAAATGTGAATTTAATATAATATATTATAATAAGTCTTAAGGACTCTTTTTGAGCTCCAACAACACTTAAAAACTCTCCATGCGCAAAAACTAAGTCCTTATAACTAGTTTGCCTAAATCGAGCCCTAAAATGGGTATTTAGGCTCCAGTGACTCTAGCAAAGTTTTTGTGACCCCAAATCAGTATTTGAACATATAATACATTAATATAATTCGTAGGGATTCATTTTGAGCTCCAACAACACTTAAAAACTCTCGCGCAAAAACTAAGTCCTTGTGACTAGTTTTTCCTAAATCGAGCTTTTAAGCGGGTTTTTGGCCTCAAGTGACTCTGTAAACTTATTTTGATCCTAAATGAGTATTTGAACAAATGATATATTATAATAAGTGTTAGGGCTCGTTTGGAGCTCGACAAGCCTTATAAGGTCACTTGGCGCAAAAACTGAGTCTTTGTAACTAGTTTTGCCTAAATCGAGCCTTTTAGATGGGTTTTTGGCTCTGAAGTGAATCTAGCGAAGTTGTTTAAGTCTCAA
Source organism: Boehmeria nivea var. tenacissima (assembly GCA_018132145.1). NCBI lineage: Eukaryota > Viridiplantae > Streptophyta > Magnoliopsida > Rosales > Urticaceae > Boehmeria > Boehmeria nivea. The sequence continues at coordinate 134,368 of JACWIL010000020.1, read as the reverse complement.
AGTGTAAATTAATATAATATATTATAATAAGTCTTAGGGACTCATTTTTAGCTCCAACAACCTTAAAAACTCACCTCGCGCAAAAACTAAGTCCTCTTAACTAGTTTTGCCTAAATCGAGCCTTTAGATGGGTTTTTGGCTCCGAAGTGAATCTAGCGAAGTTGTTTTGGTCGAAATGTAATTTAATATAATATATTATAATACGTCTTAGGGACTCTTTTTGAGCTCCAACAACACTTAAAAACTCTCCATGCGCAAAACTAGGTCCTTATAACTAGTTTACCTAAATCGGGAGCCCTAAAAGGGTATTTAGGCTCCAGTGACTCTAGCAAAGTTTTTGTGACCCCAAATCAGTATTTGAACATATAATACATTAATATAATTCGTAAGGATTCATTTTGAGCTCCAACAACACTTAAAAACTCTCCTCTTCATAAAAACTAAGTCCTTATGACTAGTTTTCCTGAATCGAAACTTTAAGCCAGTTTTTGGTTCAAGTGGCTCTACCAAACTATTTTGATCTTAAGTGGGTATTTGAACAAATAATATATTATATCAAGTCTCGAAGACTCGTTTGGAGCTCGACAAGCCTTATAAGGTCACTTTGCGCTTAACTAAGTCTTTGTAACTAGTTTTGCCTAAATCGGAGCCTTTAGATGGGTTTTTAGCTCAAAGTGAATCTAGCGAAGTTGTTTAGGTCTCAAAAGTGTAAATTAATATAATATATTATAATAAGTCTTAACGAGTCATTTTTAGCTCCAACAGCACTTAAAACTCACCTCGTTCTAAAACTATGTCCTTATAACTAGTTTGCCTAAATCGAGCCTTTAGATGGGTTTTTGGCTTGATGAATCTCGCGAAGTTGTTTTGGTCAAATGTGTAATTATATAATATAATATAATAAGTCTTAAGGATTACTTTAAGACTCAGCAACATAAAAAAAACTCTCCATGTAGAAACTAGATCCTTATAACTAGTTTTTCAAATCGAGCCCCTAAAATGGGTATTTAGGCTCAAAGTGACTCTGTAGGAAGTTTTTGTGACCCAAGTCAGTATTTGAACATATAATACATTAATATAATTAGTAAGGATTCATTTTGAGCTCCAACAACACTTAAAAACTCTCCTCGCGCAAAAACTAAGTCCTTGTGACTAGTTTTCCTGAATCGAAACTTTTAAGCGGGTTTTTGGCCTCGAAGTGACTCTAGCAAACTTATTACAGTCCTAAATGAGTATTTGAACAAATAATATATTATAATAAGTGTTAGAGACTCGTTTGGAGCTCCAGACAAGCCTTATAAAAGGTCACTTGACATGAAACTGAAGTCTTTGTAACTAGTTTTTGCCTAAATCGAGCCTTTAGATACAGGTTTTGGCTCGAGAAGTGAATCTAGCTGAGTTATTAGGTCTCAAAAGTGTAAATTTAATATAATATGTGTAATAAGTCTTAGGGAGTCATTTTTAGCTCCAACAACACTTAAAAACTCACCTCGCCCTAAAACTAAGTCCTTATAACTAGTTTGCCTAAATCAAGGCCTTTGAATGGAGTTTTTGGCTTGAAGTGAATCTAAGACAGGGGATTGTTTTGATCCGAAATGTGTAATTGAATATAAATATATTATAATAGAAGTCTTAGGGACTCTTTTTGAGCTCCAACAACACTTAAAAACTCCCGCAGCAGCAAAAACTAGCCCTTATAACTAGTTTGCTAAATAAGGCCTAAAATGGGTATTTAGGCTCCAGTGACTCTGTAAAAGTTGTTGTGAACCCAAATCAGTATTTGAACATATAATACATTAATATAATTAATGGGGATTCATTTTGAGCTCAACAACACTTAAAAAAACTCTCTCGCGCCAAAACAAGTCCTTGTGACTAGTTTTCTAAATCGAGCTTTTAAAGCGGATTTTTGAAGCCCAGTGACTCTAGCAAACTTATTTTGATCTTAAATGAGTATTTGAACAAATAATATATTATAATAAGTGTGGAGACTCGTTTGGAGCTCCATGAAGCCTTATAAGGTCACTTTAGCAAAAACTAAGTCTTTGTAACTAGTTTTGCCTAAATAAAGGTACTAGATAGGTTTTTGGCTCGAAGTGAATCTAAGCAGAAGTTGTTTAGGTCTCAAAGTGTAAATTAATATATTATATTATAATAAGTCTTAGGGAGTCATTTTAAGCTCCGACAACACTTAAAACTCACCTTAATTAAAAACTATGTCCTTATAACTAGTTTGCCCTAAATCGAGCCTTTAGATGGGTTTTTGGCTTGAAGTGAATCTAGCGAAGTTGTTTTGGTCCGAAATGTGTAATTTAAAAATATATTATATTATATTAAGTCTTAGGACTCTTTTTGAGCTCCAACAACACTTAAAAAACTCACATGCGCCAAAACTAAGTCCTTATAACTAGTTTGCCTAAATCGAGACCTAAAATGGGTATTTTGGCTCAAGTGACTCTAGCAAAGTTTTTGTGACCCCAAATCAGTATTTGAACATATAATACATCAATATGGTTCGTAGAGATTCATTTTGAGCTCCAACAACACTTAAAAACTCCCTCGCGCAAACTAAGTCCTTGTAACTAGTTTTCCTAAATCGATTCTTTTAAACGGGTTTTTGGCCAAGTAACTTTAGTAAACTTATTTTGATTGTAAAGAGTATTTGAACAAATAATATATTGTAATAAGTCTAGATACTCGTTTGAGCTCACAAGCCTTATAAGGTTCACTTGCAAAAACTAAGTCTTTGTAACTAGTTTTGCCTAAATCGAACCTTTAGATGGGTTTTGACTCTAAGTGAATCTGTGAGGTTGTTTGAGTCTCAAAAAAGTGTATTTAATATAATATCTTATAATAAGTCTTAGGAGTCATTTTTTGAGCTCCAACAACACTTAAAACTCACCCCCGTAAACTAAGTCCTTATAACTAGTTTCCTAAATCGAGCCTTTAATGAGATTTTGCCGGTAGACTCTAGCAAGTTACGACTACAAATCGTATTTGATATAATATATTATAATAATTCTTGGGACTCTTTTGAGCTCACAACACTTAAAACTCACTATCAAAAAACCAAGTCCTTATAACTAGTTTACCTAAATCGAGCCCTAAAATGGGTATTTTGGCTCCTAGTGACTCTTTCAAAGTTGTTGTGATCACAAATCAGTATTTGAACATATAATACATTAATATAATGTGGGATTCATTTTGAGCTGCAACACTTAAAAACTCTCCTCACGAAAAACTAAGTCCTTAACTAGTTTCCCTAAATCGAGCATTTAACGGGTTTTTGGCTCAAGTAACTCTACCAAACTTATTTTGATCGTAAATGAGTATTTGAACAAATAATATATTATAATAGTGTTAGATCCTGATTTGGAACTCCAACAAGCCTTATAAGGTCACTTCGCAAAAACTAAGTCTTTGTAACTAGTTTAGCCTAAATCGAGCCTTTAGATGGGTTTTTTGCTCTTAAGTGAATTTAGCAAGTTGTTTGAGTCTCAAAATTAAATTAATATAATATATTATAATAAGTCTTAGGGACAATTTTTACTCCAACAACACTTAAAAACTCACCTCGCCAAAACTAGTCCCTATAAAGTTTGCAAATGGAGCCTAATGGGTTTTTGGCTCAAGTTAATCAGCGAAGTTGTTTTGGTCTAATGTGTATTTAATATAATATCTTATAATAAGTGTTAGGACTCTTTTTGAGCTCCAACAACACTTAAAACTCACCCCACATAAAAACTAAGTCCTTATAACTAGTTTGCCTAAATCGAGCCCTAAAATGGTATTTGGCTCATAACTCTAGTAAAGTTGTTGTGATCACAAATCAGTATTTGAACATATAATACATTAATATAATTCGTGAGGATTGATTTTGAGTCACAACACTTAAAAACTCTCCCTCGCGCAAAACTAAGTTCTTGTAGCTAGTTTTGCCTACCTCAGCTTTTAAACGGTTTTTGGCTCAAGTTACTCTAGTAAACTTATTTTGATCCTAAATGAGTATTTGAACAAATATTATATTGTAATAAGTGTAGAGACTCGTTTGGAGCTCCAAAGCCTTATAAGGTCTACGGCGCAAAAACTAAGTCTTTGTAACTAGTTTTGCCTAAATCGAGCCTTTAGATGGGTTTTTGGCTCAAGTGAATCTAGCAAAGTTGTTTAGGTCTCAAAAGTGTATATTAATATAATATATTATAATAAGTCTTAGGGACTCATTTTTAGCTCCAACAACACCTTAAAACTCACCTCGCAAAACTAAGTCCCTATAACTAGTTTGCCTAAATCGAGCCTTAGATGGGTTTTTGGCTCAAGTGAATCTAGCAAGTTGTTTTGATCCTAAATGTTGTAATTTAATATATTATATATAATAAGTCAGTTAGGGACTCTTTTGAGTCCAACAACACTTAAAAACTTCGCATAAAACTAAAGTAGCTTAACTAGTTTCTCTCAAATCGCCCCAAAATGGGTATTTAGGCTCGGTGACTCTAGCAAAGTTTTTGTGACCCCAAATCAGTATTTGAACATAATAATACATTAATATAATTCTAGGGATTCATTTTTTAGCTCCAACACTTAAAAAATCTACCCGCAAAAAACTAAGTCCTTGTGACTAGTTTTTCCTAAATCAAGCTTTAAAACGGGTTTTTTGCCTCAAGTGACTCTAGAAAACTTATTTTGATCCTAAATGAGTATTTGAACAAATAATATATTATAATTAGCATTAGAGACTCATTTGGGAGCTCCAACAAGCCTTATAAATCACTTCGCAAAAACTAAGTCTTTGTAACTAGTTTGCCTAAATCGACCCTTTAGATGGGTTTTTGGCTCCCAAGTGAATCTATGAGGTTGTTTAGGTCTCAAATGTGTAAATTAATATAATATATTATAATAAGTCTTAAGGACTCATTTTGGCCCAACAACACTTAAAACTCACTCGAAAAACTAAGTCCATAACTAGTTTGCCAATCGAGCTTACATTTTTGGCTCAGATTCAGCTGTTGTTTTGTCCCATGTAATTTATTATATATATTATAATAAGTCCTAGGACTCTTTGAGCTCCAAAAACACTTAAAAACTCTCCCACGCGCAAAAACTAAGCCCTTATAACTAGTTTGCCTAAATCGAGTCCCAAAATGGGTATTTAGAGTTAAGTGACTCTAGCATGTTTTGTGACCCCAAATCATATTTGAACATATAATACATTAATATAATTCGTAGGATTCATTTTTGAGCTCCAACAACACTTAAAACTCCCTCGCAAAAAACTAAGTCCTTGTGACTAGTTTTTCCTAAATCGAGCTTTTAAACTGGTTTTTTGGCTCCGAAGTGACTCTAGCAAACTTATTTTGATCCTAAATGAGTATTTGAACAAATAATATATTATATTAACTCTTAGAGACTCGTTTGGAGCTTCAACAAGCCTTATAAATCACTTCGCGCAAAAACTAGTCTTTGTAACTAGTTTTGCCTAAATCGAGCCTTTAGATGGTTTTTTGGGCTCCAAAGTGAATCTAGCGAAGTTGTTTAGATCCGAAATGTGTAATTTAGTATAATATATTGTAATAAGTCTTAGGGACTCATTTTGAGCTCCAACAACACTTAAAACTCACCGCGCAAAAACTAAGCCCCTATAACTAGTTTGCCTAAATCGAGCCTTTAGATGGGTTTTTGGCTCAAGTGAATCTACGAGTTGTTTTGGTCTCAAATGTATTTAGTACAATATATTATAATAATTCTTAGGGACTCATTTAGCCTCCAACACTTAAAAACTCACCTCGCCCGCAAAACTAAGCCCTTATAACTAGTTTGCCTAAATCAGCCCTAAAATGGGTATTTAGGCTCCAGGTGACTCTAGCAATGTTGTTGTGACCCCAAATCAGTATTTGAACATATAATACATTAATATAATTCGTAGGGATTCATTTTGAGTCCAACAACACTTAAAAACTCTCCTCGCGCAAAAACTAAGTCCTTGTGACTAGTTTTTCCTAAATCGAGCTTTTAAACGGGTTTTTGGTCAAGTGACTCTAGCAAACTTATTTTGATCCTAAATGAGTATTTGAACAAATAATATATTATAATAATCTTAGAGACTCTTGGAGCTTCAATAAGCCTTATAAGGTCACTTGCGCAAAAACTAAGTCTTTGTAACTAGTTTTACCTAAATCGGCCTTTAGATGGGTTTTTTGGCTCAAGTGAATCTAGCGGTTGTTTAGGTCTCAAATGTGTAAATTAGTATAATATATTGTAATAAGTCTTAGGGACTCATTTTTAGCTCCAACAACACTTAAAAACTCACCTCGCGCAAAAAACTAAGTCCTTATAACTAGTTTGCCTAAATCGAGCCCTTCAGATTGGGTATTTTGGCTCAAGGCGATTCTAGCAACGTTGTTTTGACCCCAAATCAGTATTTGAACATAATATATTAATAATAATTCTTAGGGACCCATTTGAGCCCAACAACACTAAAAAACTCCCTGCGCAAAAACTAAGCCCTTATAACTAGTTTTCCTAAATCGACCTTTAAACGGGTTTTTGGCTCCGGCGACTCTAGCAACTTATTTTGATCCCAATGAGATTTGAACAAATAATACATATAATATGTAGAGATTCGCTTGAGCTCCAATAAGCCCTTATAAGGTCACTCGAAAACTAAGTTTTGTAACTAGTTTTGCCTAAATCGAGCCTTTAGATTGTTTTTGGCCCGCGAATCTAGCTCTTGTTTTAGGTCTCAAATGGTATCAAAAATATATTATAATAGCTTAGGGACTCACTTTTAGGCCCAAAACCAACACTTAAACTCACCACTAAAGTCCTTATAATATATTTAGCCCCTAAACTCCCCCCGCGGCCTCCCTAGGATGGGTTTTTTGGCCCAAGTGAATCTAGCGAAGTTGTTTTGATCCAAATGTGTAATTTAATATAATATATTATAATAAGTCGTAGGGACTCATTTTGAGGTCCACAACAACTTAAAACTCACCACGCGCAAAAACTAAGCCCTTATAACTAGTTTGCCTAAATCGAGCCCTAAAATGGGTATTTAGGCTCAAGTGACTCTAGCAAAGTTGTTGTGACCCCAAATCAGTATTTGAACATATAATACATTAATATAATTGTAGGGATTCATTTTGAGCTCCAACAACACTTAAAAACTTCCTCCTCGCAAAAACTAAGTCCTTATAACTAGTTTTCCTAAATCGAGCTTTTAAACGGGTTTTTGGCCCAAGTGACTCTAGCAAACTTATTTTGATCCTAAATGAGTATTTGAACAAATAATATATTATAATAAGTGTAGAGACTCGTTGGGAGCTCCAACAAGCCTTATAAGGTCATGCCCACAAAAACTAAGTCTTTGTAACTAGTTTTGCCTTAAGAGCCTTTTAGATGGGTTTTTTTGGTCTCAAGTGAATCTAGCGAAGTTGTTTAGGTCTCAAAAAGTGTAAATTAATATAATATATTATAATAAGTCTTAGGGAGTCATTTTTGGAGCTCCAACAACACTTAAAAACTCACCTCGCGAAAAACTAAGTCCTTATAACTAGTTTGCCTAAATCGAGCCTTTAGATGGGTTTTTTGGCTTCAAAGTGAATCTAGCAAAGTTGTTTTGGTCCAAATGTGTAATTTAATATAATATATTATAATAAGTCTTAAGGACTCTTTTTGAGCTCCAACAACACTTAAAAACTCTCCATGCAAAAAACTAAGTCCTTATAACTAGTTTGCCTAAATCGAGCCCTAAAATGGGTATTTAGGGCTCCGAAGTGACTCTAGCAAAGTTTTTGTGACCCCAAATCAGTATTTGAACATATAATACATTAATATAATTCGTAGGGATTCATTTTGAGCTCCAACAACACTTAAAAACTCTCTCGCGCAAAAACTAAGTCCTTGTGACTAGTTTTTCCCTAAATCGAGCTTTTAAACGGGTTTTTTGGCTCGAAGTGACTCTAGCAAACTTATTTTGATCCTAAATGAGTATTTGAACAAATAATATATATAATAGTGTTAGAGACTCGTTTGGAGCTCCAACAAGCCTTATAAGGTCACTTCGCGCAAAAAACTAAGTCTTTGTAACTAGTTTTGCCTAAATCGAGCCTTTAGATGGGTTTTTTGGCTACGAAGTGAATCTAGGCGAAGTTGTTTAGGTCTCAAAAGTGTAAATTAATATAATATATTATAATAAGTCTTAGGGACTCATTTTTAGCTCCAACAAACACTTAAAAACTCACCTCGCGCAAAAACTAAGTCCCTATAACTAGTTTGCCTAAATCGAGCCTTTAGATGGGTTTTTGGCTCCGAAGTGAATCTAGCGAAGTTGTTTTGGTCCGAAATGTGTAATTTAATATAATATATTATAATAAGTCTTAAGGACTCTTTTTGAGCTCCAACAACACTTAAAAAACTCTCCATCGCGCAAAACTAAGTCCTTATAACTAGTTTGCCTAAATCGAGCCCTAAAATGGGTATTTAGGCTCCGAAGTGACTCTAGCAAAGTTTTTGTGACCCCAAATCAGTATTTGAACATATAATACATTAATATAATTCGTAGGGATCATTTTGAGCTCCAACAACACTTAAAAACTCTCCTCGCGCAAAAACTAAGTCCTTGTGAACTAGTTTTTCCTAAATCGAGCTTTTAAACGGGTTTTTTGCCTCGAAGTGACTCTAGCAAACTTATTTGATCCTAAATGAGTATTTGAACAAATAATATATTATAATAAGTGTTAGAGACTCGTTTGGAGCTCCAACAAGCCTTATAAGGTCACTTCGCGCAAAAACTAAGTCTTTTGTAACTAGTTTGCCTAAATCGAGCCTTTAGATGGGTTTTTTGGCTCCGAAGTGAATCTAGCGAAGTTGTTTAGGTCTCAAAAGTGTAGATTAATATAATATATTATAATAAGTCTTAGGGACTCATTTTTAGCTCCAACAACACTTAAAAACTCACCTCGCGCAAAAACTAAGTCCTTATAATTAGTTTGCCTAAATCGAGCCTTTAGATGGGTTTTTTGGCTCCGAAGTGAATCTAGCGAAGTTGTTTTGATCCGAAATGTGTAATTTAATATAATTATATTATAATAAGTCGTAGGGACTCATTTTGAGGTCCAACAACACTTAAAAACTCACCACGCGCAAAACTAAGCCCTTATAACTAGTTTGCCTAAATCGAGGCCCTAAAATGGGTATTTAGGCTCCGAAGTGACTCTAGCAAAGTTGTTGTGACCCCAAATCAGTATTTGAACATATAATACATTAATATAATTCGTAGGGATTCATTTTGAGCTCCAACAACACTTAAAAAATCTCCTCGCGCAAAAACTAAGTCCTTGTGACTAGTTTTTCCTAAATCGAGCTTTTAAACTGGTTTTTTGGCTCCGAAGTGACTCTAGAAAACTTATTTTGATCCTAAATGAGTATTTGAACAAATAATATATTATATTAACTCTTAGAGACTCGTTTGGAGCTTCAACAAGCCTTATAAATCACTTCGCGCAAAAACTAAGTCTTTGTAACTAGTTTTGCCTAAATCGAGCCTTTAGATGGGTTTTTTGGCTCCAAAGTGAATCTAGCGAAGTTGTTTTGATCCGAAATGTGTAATTTAGTATAATATATTGTAATAAGTCTTAGGGACTCATTTTGAGCTCCAACAACACTTAAAAACTCACCTCGCGCAAAAACTAAGCCCTTATAACTAGTTTGCCTAAATCGAGCCCTAAAATGGGTATTTAGGCTCCGAAGTGACTCTAGCAATGTTGTTGTGACCCCAAATCAGTATTTGAACATATAATACATTAATATAATTCGTAGGGATTCATTTTGAGCTCCAACAACACTTAAAAACTCTCCTCGCGCAAAAACTAAATCCTTGTGACTAGTTTTTCCTAAATCGAGCTTTTAAACGGGTTTTTGGCTGCGAAGTGACTCTAGCAAGCTTATTTTGATCCTAAATGAGTATTTGAACAAATAATATATTATATTAACTCTTAGAGACTCGTTTGGAGCTTCAACAAGCCTTATAAATCACTTCGCGCAAAAACTAAGTCTTTGTAACTAGTTTTACCTAAATCGAGCCTTTAGATGGGTTTCTTGGCTCCGAAGTGAATCTAGCGAAGTTGTTTAGGTCTCAAATGTGTAAATTAGTATAATATATTGTAATAAGTCTTAGGGACTCATTTTGAGCTCCAACAACACTTAAAAACTCACCTCGCGCAAAAACTAAGCCCTTATAACTAGTTTGCCTAAATCGAGCCCTAAAATGGGTATTTAGGCTCCGAAGTGACTCTAGCAATGTTGTTGTGACCCAAATCAGTATTTGAACATAGAATACATTAATATAATTCGTAGGGATTCATTTTGAGCTCCAACAACACTTAAAAACTCTCCTCGCGCAAAAACTAAGTCCTTGTGACTAGTTTTTCCTAAATCGAGCTTTTAAACGGGTTTTTTGGCTTCGAAGTGACTCTAGCAAACTTATTTTGATCCTAAATGAGTATTTGAACAAATAATATATTATAATAAGTGTTAGAGACTCGTTTGGAGCTCCAACAAGCCTTATAAGGTCACTTCGCGCAAAAACTAAGTCTTTGTAACTAGTTTTGCCTAAATCGAGCCTTTAGATGGTTTTTTGGCTCCGAAGTGAATCTAGCGAAGTTGTTTTAGGTCTCAAAAGTGTAGATTAATATAATATATTATAATAAGTCTTAGGGACTCATTTTTAGCTCCAACAACACTTAAAAACTCACCTCGCGCAAAAACTAAGTCCTTATAATTAGTTTGCCTAAATCGAGCCTTTAGATGGGTTTTTTGGCTCCGAAGTGAATCTAGCGAAGTTGTTTTGATCCGAAATGTGTAATTTAATATAATATATTATAATAAGTCGTAGGGACTCATTTTGAGGTCCAACAACACTTAAAAACTCACCACGCGCAAAAACTAAGCCCTTATAACTAGTTTGCCTAAATCGAGCCCTAAAATGGGTATTTAGGCTCCGAAGTGACTCTAGCAAAGTTGTTGTGACCCCAAATCAGTATTTGAACATATAATACATTAATATAATTCGTAGGGATTCATTTTGAGCTCCAACAACACTTAAAAACTCTCCTCGCGCAAAAACTAAGTCCTTGTGACTAGTTTTTCCTAAATCGAGCTTTTAAACGGGTTTTTTGGCCTCGAAGTGACTCTAGCAAACTTATTTTGATCCTAAATGAGTATTTGAACAAATAATATATTATAATAAGTGTTAGAGACTCGTTTGGAGCTCCAACAAGCCTTATAAGGTCACTTCGCGCAAAAACTAAGTCTTTGTAACTAGTTTTGCCTAAATCGAGCCTTTAGATGGGTTTTTTGGCTCCGAAGTGAATCTAGCGAAGTTGTTTAGGTCTCAAAAGTGTAAATTAATATAATATATTATAATAAGTCTTAGGGAGTCATTTTTAGCTCCAACAACACTTAAAAACTCACCTCGCGTAAAAACTAAGTCCTTATAACTAGTTTGCCTAAATCGAGCCTTTAGATGGGTTTTTTGGCTTCGAAGTGAATCTAGCGAAGTTGTTTTGGTCCGAAATGTGTAATTTAATATAATATATTATAATAAGTCTTAAGGACTCTTTTTGAGCTCCAACAACACTTAAAAACTCTCCATGCGCAAAAACTAAGTCCTTATAACTAGTTTGCCTAAATCGAGCCCTAAAATGGGTATTTAGGCTCCGAAGTGACTCTAGCAAAGTTTTTGTGACCCCAAATCAGTATTTGAACATATAATACATTAATATAATTCGTAGGGATTCATTTTGAGCTCCAACAACACTTAAAAACTCTCCTCGCGCAAAAACTAAGTCCTTGTGACTAGTTTTTCCTAAATCGAGCTTTTAAACGGGTTTTTTGGCCTCGAAGTGACTCTAGCAAACTTATTTTGATCCTAAATGAGTATTTGAACAAATAATATATTATAATAAGTGTTAGAGACTCGTTTGGAGCTCCAACAAGCCTTATAAGGTCACTTCGCGCAAAAACTAAGTCTTTGTAACTAGTTTTGCCTAAATCGAGCCTTTAGATGGGTTTTTTGGCTACGAAGTGAATCTAGCGAAGTTGTTTAGGTCTCAAAAGTGTAAATTAATATAATATATTATAATAAGTCTTAGGGACTCATTTTTAGCTCCAACAACACTTAAAAACTCACCTCGCGCAAAAACTAAGTCCCTATAACTAGTTTGCCTAAATCGAGCCTTTAGATGGGTTTTTTGGCTCCGAAGTGAATCTAGCGAAGTTGTTTTGGTCCGAAATGTGTAATTTAATATAATATATTATAATAAGTCTTAAGGACTCTTTTTGAGCTCCAACAACACTTAAAAACTCTCCATGCGCAAAAACTAAGTCCTTATAACTAGTTTGCCTAAATCGAGCCCTAAAATGGGTATTTAGGCTCCGAAGTGACTCTAGCAAAGTTTTTGTGACCCCAAATCAGTATTTGAACATATAATACATTAATATAATTCGTAGGGATTCATTTTGAGCTCCAACAACACTTAAAAACTCTCCTCGCGCAAAAACTAAGTCCTTGTGACTAGTTTTTCCTAAATCGAGCTTTTAAAACGGGTTTTTTGGCCTCGAAGTGACTCTAGCAAACTTATTTTGATCCTAAATGAGTATTTGAACAAATAATATATTATAATAAGTGTTAGAGACTCGTTTGGAGCTCCAACAAGCCTTATAAGGTCACTTCGCGCAAAAACTAAGTCTTTGTAACTAGTTTTGCCTAAATCGAGCCTTTAGATGGGTTTTTTGGCTCCGAAGTGAATCTAGCGAAGTTGTTTAGGTCTCAAAAGTGTAGATTAATATAATATATTATAATAAGTCTTAGGGACTCATTTTTAGCTCCAACAACACTTAAAAACTCACCTCGCGCAAAAACTAAGTCCTTATAATTAGTTTGCCTAAATCGAGCCTTTAGATGGGTTTTTTGGCTCCGAAGTGAATCTAGCGAAGTTGTTTTGATCCGAAATGTGTAATTTAATATAATATATTATAATAAGTCGTAGGGACTCATTTTGAGGTCCAACAACACTTAAAAACTCACCACGCGCAAAACTAAGCCCTTATAACTAGTTTGCCTAAATCGAGCCCTAAAATGGGTATTTAGGCTCCGAAGTGACTCTAGCAAAGTTGTTGTGACCCCAAATCAGTATTTGAACATATAATACATTAATATAATTCGTAGGGATTCATTTTGAGCTCCAACAACACTTAAAAAATCTCCTCGCGCAAAAACTAAGTCCTTGTGACTAGTTTTTCCTAAATCGAGCTTTTAAACTGGTTTTTTGGCTCCGAAGTGACTCTAGAAAACTTATTTTGATCCTAAATGAGTATTTGAACAAATAATATATTATATTAACTCTTAGAGACTCGTTTGGAGCTTCAACAAGCCTTATAAATCACTTCGCGCAAAAACTAAGTCTTTGTAACTAGTTTTGCCTAAATCGAGCCTTTAGATGGGTTTTTTGGCTCCAAAGTGAATCTAGCGAAGTTGTTTTGATCCGAAATGTGTAATTTAGTATAATATATTGTAATAAGTCTTAGGGACTCATTTTGAGCTCCAACAACACTTAAAAACTCACCTCGCGCAAAAACTAAGCCCTTATAACTAGTTTGCCTAAATCGAGCCCTAAAATGGGTATTTAGGCTCCGAAGTGACTCTAGCAATGTTGTTGTGACCCCAAATCAGTATTTGAACATATAATACATTAATATAATTCGTAGGGATTCATTTTGAGCTCCAACAACACTTAAAAACTCTCCTCGCGCAAAAACTAAATCCTTGTGACTAGTTTTTCCTAAATCGAGCTTTTAAACGGGTTTTTTGGCTGCGAAGTGACTCTAGCAAGCTTATTTTGATCCTAAATGAGTATTTGAACAAATAATATATTATATTAACTCTTAGAGACTCGTTTGGAGCTTCAACAAGCCTTATAAATCACTTCGCGCAAAAACTAAGTCTTTGTAACTAGTTTTACCTAAATCGAGCCTTTAGATGGGTTTCTTGGCTCCGAAGTGAATCTAGCGAAGTTGTTTAGGTCTCAAATGTGTAAATTAGTATAATATATTGTAATAAGTCTTAGGGACTCATTTTGAGCTCCAACAACACTTAAAAACTCACCTCGCGCAAAAACTAAGCCCTTATAACTAGTTTGCCTAAATCGAGCCCTAAAATGGGTATTTAGGCTCCGAAGTGACTCTAGCAATGTTGTTGTGACCCCAAATCAGTATTTGAACATATAATACATTAATATAATTCGTAGGGATTCATTTTGAGCTCCAACAACACTTAAAAACTCTCCTCGCGCAAAAACTAAGTCCTTGTGACTAGTTTTTCCTAAATCGAGCTTTTAAACGGGTTTTTTGGCTTCGAAGTGACTCTAGCAAACTTATTTTGATCCTAAATGAGTATTTGAACAAATAATATATTATAATAAGTGTTAGAGACTCGTTTGGAGCTCCAACAAGCCTTATAAGGTCACTTCGCGCAAAAACTAAGTCTTTGTAACTAGTTTTGCCTAAATCGAGCCTTTAGATGGGTTTTTTGGCTCCGAAGTGAATCTAGCGAAGTTGTTTAGGTCTCAAAAGTGTAGATTAATATAATATATTATAATAAGTCTTAGGGACTCATTTTTAGCTCCAACAACACTTAAAAACTCACCTCGCGCAAAAACTAAGTCCTTATAATTAGTTTGCCTAAATCGAGCCTTTAGATGGGTTTTTTGGCTCCGAAGTGAATCTAGCGAAGTTGTTTTGATCCGAAATGTGTAATTTAATATAATATATTATAATAAGTCGTAGGGACTCATTTTGAGGTCCAACAACACTTAAAAACTCACCACGCGCAAAAACTAAGCCCTTATAACTAGTTTGCCTAAATCGAGCCCTAAAATGGGTATTTAGGCTCCGAAGTGACTCTAGCAAAGTTGTTGTGACCCCAAATCAGTATTTGAACATATAATACATTAATATAATTCGTAGGGATTCATTTTGAGCTCCAACAACACTTAAAAACTCTCCTCGCGCAAAAACTAAGTCCTTGTGACTAGTTTTTCCTAAATCGAGCTTTTAAACTGGTTTTTTGGCTCCGAAGTGACTCTAGAAAACTTATTTTGATCCTAAATGAGTATTTGAACAAATAATATATTATATTAACTCTTAGAGACTCGTTTGGAGCTTCAACAAGCCTTATAAATCACTTCGCGCAAAAACTAAGTCTTTGTAACTAGTTTTGCCTAAATCGAGCCTTTAGATGGGTTTTTTGGCTCCAAAGTGAATCTAGCGAAGTTGTTTAGGTCTCAAATGTGTAAATTAGTATAATATATTGTAATAAGTCTTAGGGACTCATTTTGAGCTCCAACAACACTTAAAAACTCACCTCGCGCAAAAACTAAGTCCCTATAACTAGTTTGCCTAAATCGAGCCTTTAGATGGGTTTTTTGGCTCCGAAGTGAATCTAGCGAAGTTGTTTTGGTCCGAAATGTGTAATTTAATATAATATATTATAATACGTCTTAGGGACTCATTTTGAGCTCCAACAACACTTAAAAACTCACCTCGCGCAAAAACTAAGTCCTTGTGACTAGTTTTTCCTAAATCGAGCTTTTAAACGGGTTTTTTGGCTTCGAAGTGACTCTAGCAAACTTATTTTGATCTTAAATGAGTATTTTAACAAATAATATATTATAACAAGTGTCAGAGACTCGTTTGGAGCTCCAACAAGCCTTATAAGGTCACTTCGCGCAAAAACTAAGTCTTTGTAACTAGTTTTGCCTAAATCGAGCCTTTAGATGGGTTTTTTGGCTCCGAAGTGAATCTAGCGAAGTTGTTTAGGTCTCAAAAGTGTAAATTAATATAATATATTATAATAAGTCTTAGGGACTCATTTTTAGCTCCAACAACACTTAAAAACTCACCTCGCACAAAAACTAAGTCCTCATAACTAGTTTGCCTAAATCGAGCCTTTAGATGGGTTTTTTGGCTCCGAAGTGAATCTAGCGAAGTTGTTTTGGTCCGAAATGTGTAATTTAATATAATATATTATAATACGTCTTAGGGACTCATTTTGAGCTCCAACAACACTTAAAAACTCACCACGCGCAAAAACTAAGCCCTTATAACTAGTTTGCCTAAATCGAGCCCTAAAATGGGTATTTAGGCTCCGAAGTGACTCTAGCAAAGTTGTTGTGACCCCAAATCAGTATTTGAACATATAATACATTAATATAATTCGTAGGGATTCATTTTGAGCTCCAACAACACTTAAAAACTCTCCTCGCGCAAAAACTAAGTCCTTGTGACTAGTTTTTCCTAAATCGAGCTTTTAAACGGGTTTTTTGGCTGCGAAGTGACTCTAGCAAGCTTATTTTGATCCTAAATGAGTATTTGAACAAATAATATATTATATTAACTCTTAGAGACTCGTTTGGAGCTTCAACAAGCCTTATAAATCACTTCGCGCAAAAACTAAGTCTTTGTAACTAGTTTTACCTAAATCGAGCCTTTAGATGGGTTTTTTGGCTCCGAAGTGAATCTAGCGAAGTTGTTTAGGTCTCAAATGTGTAAATTAGTATAATATATTGTAATAAGTCTTAGGGACTCATTTTGAGCTCCAACAACACTTAAAAACTCACCTCGCGCAAAAACTAAGCCCTTATAACTAGTTTGCCTAAATCGAGCCCTAAAATGGGTATTTAGGCTCCGAAGTGACTCTAGCAATGTTGTTGTGACCCCAAATCAGTATTTGAACATATAATACATTAATATAATTCGTAGGGATTCATTTTGAGCTCCAACAACACTTAAAAACTCTCCTCGCGCAAAAACTAAGTCCTTGTGACTAGTTTTTCCTAAATCGAGCTTTTAAACGGGTTTTTTGGCTTCGAAGTGACTCTAGCAAACTTATTTTGATCCTAAATGAGTATTTGAACAAATAATATATTATAACAAGTGTCAGAGACTCGTTTGGAGCTCCAACAAGCCTTATAAGGTCACTTCGCGCAAAAACTAAGTCTTTGTAACTAGTTTTGCCTAAATCGAGCCTTTAGATGGGTTTTTTGGCTCCGAAGTGAATCTAGCGAAGTTGTTTAGGTCTCAAAAGTGTAAATTAATATAATATATTATAATAAGTCTTAGGGACTCATTTTTAGCTCCAACAACACTTAAAAACTCACCTCGCACAAAAACTAAGTCCTCATAACTAGTTTGCCTAAATCGAGCCTTTAGATGGGTTTTTTGGCTCCGAAGTGAATCTAGCGAAGTTGTTTTGGTCCGAAATGTGTAATTTAATATAATATATTATAATACGTCTTAGGGACTCATTTTGAGCTCCAACAACACTTAAAAACTCACCACGCGCAAAAACTAAGCCCTTATAACTAGTTTGCCTAAATCGAGCCCTAAAATGGGTATTTAGGCTCCGAAGTGACTCTAGCAAAGTTGTTGTGACCCCAAATCAGTATTTGAACATATAATACATTAATATAATTCGTAGGGATTCATTTTGAGCTCCAACAACACTTAAAAACTCTCCTCGCGCAAAAACTAAGTCCTTGTGACTAGTTTTTCCTAAATCGAGCTTTTTAAACGGGTTTTTTGGCTGCGAAGTGACTCTAGCAAGCTTATTTTGATCCTAAATGAGTATTTGAACAAATAATATATTATATTAACTCTTAGAGACTCGTTTGGAGCTTCAACAAGCCTTATAAATCACTTCGCGCAAAAACTAAGTCTTTGTAACTAGTTTTACCTAAATCGAGCCTTTAGATGGGTTTTTTGGCTCCGAAGTGAATCTAGCGAAGTTGTTTAGGTCTCAAATGTGTAAATTAGTATAATATATTGTAATAAGTCTTAGGGACTCATTTTGAGCTCCAACAACACTTAAAAACTCACCTCGCGCAAAAACTAAGCCCTTATAACTAGTTTGCCTAAATCGAGCCCTAAAATGGGTATTTAGGCTCCGAAGTGACTCTAGCAATGTTGTTGTGACCCCAAATCAGTATTTGAACATATAATACATTAATATAATTCGTAGGGATTCATTTTGAGCTCCAACAACACTTAAAAACTCTCCTCGCGCAAAAACTAAGTCCTTGTGACTAGTTTTTCCTAAATCGAGCTTTTAAACGGGTTTTTTGGCTTCGAAGTGACTCTAGCAAACTTATTTTGATCCTAAATGAGTATTTGAACAAATAATATATTATAATAAGTGTTAGAGACTCGTTTGGAGCTCCAACAAGCCTTATAAGGTCACTTCGCGCAAAAACTAAGTCTTTGTAACTAGTTTTGCCTAAATCGAGCCTTTAGATGGGTTTTTTGGCTCCGAAGTGAATCTAGCGAAGTTGTTTAGGTCTCAAAAGTGTAAATTAATATAATATATTATAATAAGTCTTAGGGACTCATTTTTAGCTCCAACAACACTTAAAAACTCACCTCGCACAAAAACTAAGTCCTCATAACTAGTTTGCCTAAATCGAGCCTTTAGATGGGTTTTTTGGCTCCGAAGTGAATCTAGCGAAGTTGTTTTGGTCCGAAATGTGTAATTTAATATAATATATTATAATACGTCTTAGGGACTCATTTTGAGCTCCAACAACACTTAAAAACTCACCACGCGCAAAAACTAAGCCCTTATAACTAGTTTGCCTAAATCGAGCCCTAAAATGGGTATTTAGGCTCCGAAGTGACTCTAGCAAAGTTGTTGTGACCCCAAATCAGTATTTGAACATATAATACATTAATATAATTCGTAGGGATTCATTTTGAGCTCCAACAACACTTAAAAACTCTCCTCGCGCAAAAACTAAGTCCTTGTGACTAGTTTTTCCTAAATCGAGCTTTTAAACGGGTTTTTTGGCTGCGAAGTGACTCTAGCAAGCTTATTTTGATCCTAAATGAGTATTTGAACAAATAATATATTATATTAACTCTTAGAGACTCGTTTGGAGCTTCAACAAGCCTTATAAATCACTTCGCGCAAAAACTAAGTCTTTGTAACTAGTTTTACCTAAATCGAGCCTTTAGATGGGTTTTTTGGCTCCGAAGTGAATCTAGCGAAGTTGTTTAGGTCTCAAATGTGTAAATTAGTATAATATATTGTAATAAGTCTTAGGGACTCATTTTGAGCTCCAACAACACTTAAAAACTCACCTCGCGCAAAAACTAAGCCCTTATAACTAGTTTGCCTAAATCGAGCCCTAAAATGGGTATTTAGGCTCCGAAGTGACTCTAGCAATGTTGTTGTGACCCCAAATCAGTATTTGAACATATAATACATTAATATAATTCGTAGGGATTCATTTTGAGCTCCAACAACACTTAAAAACTCTCCTCGCGCAAAAACTAAGTCCTTGTGACTAGTTTTTCCTAAATCGAGCT
The DNA here is from genome assembly GCA_018132145.1 of Boehmeria nivea var. tenacissima. Classification (NCBI taxonomy): domain Eukaryota; kingdom Viridiplantae; phylum Streptophyta; class Magnoliopsida; order Rosales; family Urticaceae; genus Boehmeria; species Boehmeria nivea. The sequence goes on along the minus strand of JACWIL010000020.1, from coordinate 114,955 downwards.
TTTAAACGGGTTTTTTGGCTTCGAAGTGACTCTAGCAAACTTATTTTGATCCTAAATGAGTATTTGAACAAATAATATATTATAATAAGTGTTAGAGACTCGTTTGGAGCTCCAACAAGCCTTATAAGGTCACTTCGCGCAAAAACTAAGTCTTTGTAACTAGTTTTGCCTAAATCGAGCCTTTAGATGGGTTTTTTTGGCTCCGAAGTGAATCTAGCGAAGTTGTTTAGGTCTCAAAAGTGTAAATTAATATAATATATTATAATAAGTCTTAGGGACTCATTTTTAGCTCCAACAACACTTAAAAACTCACCTCGCACAAAAACTAAGTCCTCATAACTAGTTTGCCTAAATCGAGCCTTTAGATGGGTTTTTTGGCTCCGAAGTGAATCTAGCGAAGTTGTTTTGGTCCGAAATGTGTAATTTAATATAATATATTATAATACGTCTTAGGGACTCATTTTGAGCTCCAACAACACTTAAAAACTCACCACGCGCAAAAACTAAGCCCTTATAACTAGTTTGCCTAAATCGAGCCCTAAAATGGGTATTTAGGCTCCGAAGTGACTCTAGCAAAGTTGTTGTGACCCCAAATCAGTATTTGAACATATAATACATTAATATAATTCGTAGGGATTCATTTTGAGCTCCAACAACACTTAAAAACTCTCCTCGCGCAAAAACTAAGTCCTTGTGACTAGTTTTTCCTAAATCGAGCTTTTAAACGGGTTTTTTGGCTGCGAAGTGACTCTAGCAAGCTTATTTTGATCCTAAATGAGTATTTGAACAAATAATATATTATATTAACTCTTAGAGACTCGTTTGGAGCTTCAACAAGCCTTATAAATCACTTCGCGCAAAAAACTAAGTCTTTGTAACTAGTTTTACCTAAATCGAGCCTTTAGATGGGTTTTTTGGCTCCGAAGTGAATCTAGCGAAGTTGTTTAGGTCTCAAATGTGTAAATTAGTATAATATATTGTAATAAGTCTTAGGGACTCATTTTGAGCTCCAACAACACTTAAAAACTCACCTCGCGCAAAAACTAAGCCCTTATAACTAGTTTGCCTAAATCGAGCCCTAAAATGGGTATTTAGGCTCCGAAGTGACTCTAGCAATGTTGTTGTGACCCCAAATCAGTATTTGAACATATAATACATTAATATAATTCGTAGGGATTCATTTTGAGCTCCAACAACACTTAAAAACTCTCCTCGCGCAAAAACTAAGTCCTTGTGACTAGTTTTTCCTAAATCGAGCTTTTATAAACGGGTTTTTTGGCTTCGAAGTGACTCTAGCAAACTTATTTTGATCCTAAATGAGTATTTGAACAAATAATATATTATAAGAAGTGTTAGAGACTCGTTTGGAGCTCCAACAAGCCTTATAAGGTCACTTCGCGCAAAAACTAAGTCTTTGTAACTAGTTTTGCCTAAATCGAGCCTTTAGATGGGTTTTTTGGCTCCGAAGTGAATCTAGCGAAGTTGTTTAGGTCTCAAAAGTGTAAATTAATATAATATATTATAATAAGTCTTAGGGACTCATTTTTAGCTCCAACAACACTTAAAAACTCACCTCGCACAAAAACTATGTCCTCATAACTAGTTTGCCTAAATCGAGCCTTTAGATGGGTTTTTTGGCTCCGAAGTGAATCTAGCGAAGTTGTTTTGGTCCGAAATGTGTAATTTAATATAATATATTATAATACGTCTTAGGGACTCATTTTGAGCTCCAACAACACTTAAAAACTCACCACGCGCAAAAACTAAGCCCTTATAACTAGTTTGCCTAAATCGAGCCCTAAAATGGGTATTTAGGCTCCGAAGTGACTCTAGCAAAGTTGTTGTGACCCCAAATCAGTATTTGAACATATAATACATTAATATAATTCGTAGGGATTCATTTTGAGCTCCAACAACACTTAAAAACTCTCCTCGCGCAAAAACTAAGTCCTTGTGACTAGTTTTTCCTAAATCGAGCTTTTAAACGGGTTTTTTGGCTGCGAAGTGACTCTAGCAAGCTTATTTTGATCCTAAATGAGTATTTGAACAAATAATATATTATATTAACTCTTAGAGACTCGTTTGGAGCTTCAACAAGCCTTATAAATCACTTCGCGCAAAAACTAAGTCTTTGTAACTAGTTTTACCTAAATCGAGCCTTTAGATGGGTTTTTTGGCTCCGAAGTGAATCTAGCGAAGTTGTTTAGGTCCCAAATATGTAATTTAATATAATATATTGTAATAAGTCTTAGGGACTCATTTTGAGCTCCAACAACACTTAAAAACTCACCACGCGCAAAAACTAAGCCCTTATAACTAGTTTGCCTAAATCGAGCCCTAAAATGGGTATTTAGGCTCCGAAGTGACTCTAGCAAAGTTGTTGTGACCCCAAATCAGTATTTGAACATATAATACATTAATATAATTCGTAGGGATTCATTTTGAGCTCCAACAACACTTAAAAACTCTCATCGCGCAAAAACTAAGTCCTTGTGACTAGTTTTTCCTAAATCGAGCTTTTAAACGGGTTTTTTGGCTCCGAAGTGACTCTAGCAAACTTATTTTGATCCTAAATGAGTATTTGAACAAATAATATATTATAATAAGTGTTAGAGACTCGTTTGGAGCTCCAACAAGCCGGATAAGGTCACTTCGCGCAAAAACTAAGTCTTTGTAACTAGTTTTGCCTAAATCGAGCCTTTAGATGGGTTTTTTGGCTCCGAAGTGAATCTAGCGAAGTTGTTTAGGTCTCAAAAGTGTAAATTAATAATATATTATAATAAATCTTAGGGACTCATTTTTAGCTCCAACAACACTTAAAAACTCACCTCGCGCAAAAACTAAGTCCTTATAACTAGTTTGCCTAAATCGAGCAGTTAGATGGGTTTTTTGGCTCCGAAGTGAATCTAGCGAAGTTGTTTTGGTCCGAAATGTGTAATTTAATATAATATATTATAATAAGTCTTAGGGACTCATTTTGAGCTCCAACAACACTTAAAAACTCACCACGCGCAAAAACTAAGCCCTTATAACTAGTAATGGGTATTCAGGCTCCGAAGTGACTCTAGCAAATTTGTTGTGACCCCAAATCAGTATTTGAACATATAATACATTAATATAATTCGTAGGGATTCATTTTGAGCTCCAACAACACTTAAAAACTCTCATCGCGCAAAAACTAAGTCCTTGTGACTAGTTTTTCCTAAATCGAGCTTTTAAACGGGTTTTTTGGCTCCGAAGTGACTCTAGCAAACTTATTTTGATCCTAAATGAGTATTTGAACAAATAATATATTATAATAAGTGTTAGAGACTCGTTTGGAGCTCCAACAAGCCGGATAAGGTCACTTCGCGCAAAAACTAAGTCTTTGTAACTAGTTTTGCCTAAATCGAGCCTTTAGATGGGTTTTTTGGCTCCGAAGTGAATCTAGCGAAGTTGTTTAGGTCTCAAAAGTGTAAATTAATATAATATATTATAATAAATCTTAGGGACTCATTTTTAGCTCCAACAACACTTAAAAACTCACCTCGCGCAAAAACTAAGTCCTTATAACTAGTTTGCCTAAATCGAGCAGTTAGATGGGTTTTTTGGCTCCGAAGTGAATCTAGCGAAGTTGTTTTGGTCCGAAATGTGTAATTTAATATAATATATTATAATAAGTCTTAGGGACTCATTTTGAGCTCCAACAACACTTAAAAACTCACCACGCGCAAAAACTAAGCCCTTATAACTAGTAATGGGTATTCAGGCTCCGAAGTGACTCTAGCAAATTTGTTGTGACCCCAAATCAGTATTTGAACATATAATACATTAATATAATTCGTAGGGATTCATTTTGAGCTCCAACAACACTTAAAAACTCTCATCGCGCAAAAACTAAGTCCTTGTGACTAGTTTTTCCTAAATCGAGCTTTTAAACGGGTTTTTTGGCTCCGAAGTGACTCTAGCAAACTTATTTTGATCCTAAATGAGTATTTGAACAAATAATATATTATAATAAGTGTTAGAGACTCGTTTGGAGCTCCAACAAGCCGTATAAGGTCACTTCGCGCAAAAACTAAGTCTTTGTAACTAGTTTTGCCTAAATCGAGCCTTTAGATGGGTTTTTTGGCTCCGAAGTGAATCTAGCGAAGTTGTTTTGGTACGAAATGTGTAATTTAATATAATATATTATAATATGTCTTAGGGACTCATTTTGAGCTCAAACAACACTTAAAAACTCACCACGCACAAAAACTAAGCCCTTATAACTAGTTTGCCTAAATCGAGCCCTAAAATGGGTTTTTAGGCTCCGAAGTAACTCTAGCGAAGTTGTGTGACCCCGAAATCGAGTAATTTACATATAATACATTAATATAATTCGTAGGGACTCATTTTGAGCTCCAACAACACTTAAAAACTCTCATCGCGCAAAAACTAAGCCCTTATAACTAGTAATGGGTATTCAGGCTCCGAAGTGACTCTAGCAAATTTGTTGTGACCCCAAATCAGTATTTGAACATATAATACATTAATATAATTCGTAGGGATTCATTTTGAGCTCCAACAACACTTAAAAACTCTCATCGCGCAAAAACTAAGTCCTTGTGACTAGTTTTTCCTAAATCGAGCTTTTAAACGGGTTTTTTGGCTCCGAAGTGACTCTAGCAAACTTATTTTGATCCTAAATGAGTATTTGAACAAATAATATATTATAATAAGTGTTAGAGACTCGTTTGGAGCTCCAACAAGCCGTATAAGGTCACTTCGCGCAAAAACTAAGTCTTTGTAACTAGTTTTGCCTAAATCGAGCCTTTAGATGGGTTTTTTGGCTCCGAAGTGAATCTAGCGAAGTTGTTTAGGTCTCAAAAGTGTAAATTAATATAATATATTATAATAAGTCTTAGGGACTCATTTTGAGCTCCAACAACACTTAAAAACTCACCTCGCGCAAAAACTAAGTCCTTATAACTAGTTTGCCTAAATCGAGCCGTTAGATGGGTTTTTTGGCTCCGAAGTGAATCTAGCGAAGTTGTTTTGGTCCCGAAATGTGTAATTTAATATAATATATTATATAAGTCTTAGGGACTCATTTTGAGCTCCAACAACACTTAAAAACTCACCACGCGCAAAAACTAAGCCCTTATAACTAGTAATGGGTATTCAGGCTCCGAAGTGACTCTAGCAAATTTGTTGTGACCCCAAATCAGTATTTGAACATATAATACATTAATATAATTCGTAGGGATTCATTTTGAGCTCCAACAACACTTAAAAACTCTCATCGCGCAAAAACTAAGTCCTTGTGACTAGTTTTTCCTAAATCGAGCTTTTAAAACGGGTTTTTTGGCTCCGAAGTGACTCTAGCAAACTTATTTTGATCCTAAATGAGTATTTGAACAAATAATATATTATAATAAGTGTTAGAGACTCGTTTGGAGCTCCAACAAGCCGGATAAGGTCACTTCGCGCAAAAACTAAGTCTTTGTAACTAGTTTTGCCTAAATCGAGCCTTTAGATGGGTTTTTTGGCTCCGAAGTGAATCTAGCGAAGTTGTTTAGGTCTCAAAAGTGTAAATTAATATAATATATTATAATAAATCTTAGGGACTCATTTTTAGCTCCAATAACACTTAAAAACTCACCTCGCGCAAAAACTAAGTCCTTATAACTAGTTTGCCTAAATCGAGCAGTTAGATGGGTTTTTTGGCTCCGAAGTGAATCTAGCGAAGTTGTTTTGGTCCGAAATGTGTAATTTAATATAATATATTATAATAAGTCTTAGGGACTCATTTTGAGCTCCAACAACACTTAAAAACTCACCACGCGCAAAAACTAAGCCCTTATAACTAGTAATGGGTATTCAGGCTCCGAAGTGACTCTAGCAAATTTGTTGTGACCCCAAATCAGTATTTGAACATATAATACATTAATATAATTCGTAGGGATTCATTTTGAGCTCCAACAACACTTAAAAACTCTCATCGCGCAAAAACTAAGTCCTTGTGACTAGTTTTTCCTAAATCGAGCTTTTAAACGGGTTTTTTGGCTCCGAAGTGACTCTAGCAAACTTATTTTGATCCTAAATGAGTATTTGAACAAATAATATATTATAATAAGTGTTAGAGACTCGTTTGGAGCTCCAACAAGCCGTATAAGGTCACTTCGCGCAAAAACTAAGTCTTTGTAACTAGTTTTGCCTAAATCGAGCCTTTAGATGGGTTTTTTGGCTCCGAAGTGAATCTAGCGAAGTTGTTTAGGTCTCAAAAGTGTAAATTAATATAATATATTATAATAAATCTTAGGGACTCATTTTTAGCTCCAACAACACTTAAAAACTCACCTCGCGCAAAAACTAAGTCCTTATAACTAGTTTGCCTAAATCGAGCAGTTAGATGGGTTTTTTGGCTCCGAAGTAAATCTAGCGAAGTTGTTTTGGTCCGAAATGTGTAATTTAATATAATATATTATAATAAGTCTTAGGGACTCATTTTGAGCTCCAACAACACTTAAAAACTCACCACGCGCAAAAACTAAGCCCTTATAACTAGTAATGGGTATTCAGGCTCCGAAGTGACTCTAGCAAATTTGTTGTGACCCCAAATCAGTATTTGAACATATAATACATTAATATAATTCGTAGGGATTCATTTTGAGCTCCAACAACACTTAAAAACTCTCATCGCGCAAAAACTAAGTCCTTGTGACTAGTTTTTCCTAAATCGAGCTTTTAAACGGGTTTTTTTGGCTCCGAAGTGACTCTAGCAAACTTATTTTGATCCTAAATGAGTATTTGAACAAATAATATATTATAATAAGTGTTAGAGACTCGTTTGGAGCTCCAACAAGCCGTATAAGGTCACTTCGCGCAAAAACTAAGTCTTTGTAACTAGTTTTGCCTAAATCGAGCCTTTAGATGGGTTTTTTGGCTCCGAAGTGAATCTAGCGAAGTTGTTTAGGTCTCAAAAGTGTAAATTAATATAATATATTATAATAAATCTTAGGGACTCATTTTTAGCTCCAACAACACTTAAAAACTCACCTCGCGCAAAAACTAAGTCCTTATAACTAGTTTGCCTAAATCGAGCCTTTAGATGGGTTTTTTGGCTCCGAAGTGAATCTAGCGAAGTTGTTTTGGTCCGAAATGTGTAATTTAATATAATATATTATAATAAGTCTTAGGGACTCATTTTGAGCTCCAACAACACTTAAAAACTCACCACGCGCAAAAACTAAGCCCTTATAACTAGTAATGGGTATTCAGGCTCCGAAGTGACTCTAGCAAATTTGTTGTGACCCCAAATCAGTATTTGAACATATAATACATTAATATAATTCGTAGGGATTCATTTTGAGCTCCAACAACACTTAAAAACTCTCATCGCGCAAAAACTAAGTCCTTGTGACTAGTTTTTCCTAAATCGAGCTTTTAAACGGGTTTTTTGGCTCCGAAGTGACTCTAGCAAACTTATTTTGATCCTAAATGAGTATTTGAAAAAATAATATATTATAATAAGTGTTAGAGACTCGTTTGGAGCTCCAACAAGCCGTATAAGGTCACTTCGCGCAAAAACTAAGTCTTTGTAACTAGTTTTGCCTAAATCGAGCCTTTATATGGGTTTTTTGGCTCCGAAGTGAATCTAGCGAAGTTGTTTACGTCTCAAAAGTGTAAATTAATATAATATATTATAATAAATCTTAGGGACTCATTTTTAGCTCCAACAACACTTAAAAACTCACCTCGCGCAAAAACTAAGTCCTTATAACTAGTTTGCCTAAATCGAGCCGTTAGATGGGTTTTTTGGCTCCGAAGTGAATCTAGCGAAGTTGTTTTGGTCCGAAATGTGTAATTTAATATAATATATTATAATAAGTCTTAGGGACTCATTTTGAGCTCCAACAACACTTAAAAACTCAACACGCGCAAAAACTAAGCCCTGATAACTAGTTTGCCTAAATCGAGCCCTAAAATGGGTATTTAGGCTCCGAAGTGACTCTAGCAAAGTTGTTGTGACCCCAAATTAGTATTTGAACATATAATACGTTAATATAATTCGTAGGGATTCATTTTGAGCTCCAACAACACTTAAAAACTCTCCTCGCGCAAAAACTAAGTCCTTGTGACTAGTTTTTCCTAAATCGAGCTTTTAAACGGGTTTTTTGGCTTCGAAGTGACTCTAGCAAACTTATTTTGATCCTAACTGAGTATTTGAACAAATAATATATTATAATAAGTGTTAGAGACTCGTTTGGAGCTCCAACAAGCCTTATAAGGTCACTTCGCGCAAAAACTAAGTCTTTGTAACTAGTTTTGCCTAAATCGAGCCTTTAGATGGGTTTTTTGGCTCCGAAGTGAATCTAGCGAAGTTGTTTAGGTCTCAAAAGTGTAAATTAATATAATATATTATAATAAATCTTAGGGACTCATTTTTAGCTCCAACAACACTTAAAAACTCACCTCGCGCAAAAACTAAGTCCTTATAACTAGTTTGCCTAAATCGAGCCTTTAGATGGGTTTTTTGGCTCCGAAGTGAATCTAGCGATGTTGTTTAGGTCTCAAAAGTGTAAATTAATATAATATATTATAATAAGTCTTAGGGACTCATTTTTAGCTCCAACAACACTTAAAAACTCACCTCGCGCAAAAACTAAGTCCTTATAACTAGTTTGCCTAAATCGAGCCGTTAGATGGGTTTTTTGGCTCCGAAGTGAATCTAGCGAAGTTGTTTTGGTCCGAAATGTGTAATTTAATATAAATATTATAATAAGTCTTAGGGACTCATTTTGAGCTCCAACAACACTTAAAAACTCAACACGCGCAAAAACTAAGCCCTGATAACTAGTTTGCCTAAATCGAGCCCTAAAATGGGTATTTAGGCTCCGAAGTGACTCTAGCAAAGTTGTTGTGACCCCAAATTAGTATTTGAACATATAATACGTTAATATAATTCGTAGGGATTCATTTTGAGCTCCAACAACACTTAAAAACTCTCCTCGCGCAAAAACTAAGTCCTTGTGACTAGTTTTTCCTAAATCGAGCTTTTAAACGGGTTTTTTGGCTTCGAAGTGACTCTAGCAAACTTATTTTGATCCTAACTGAGTATTTGAACAAATAATATATTATAATAAGTGTTAGAGACTCGTTTGGAGCTCCAACAAGCCTTATAAGGTCACTTCGCGCAAAAACTAAGTCTTTGTAACTAGTTTTGCCTAAATCGAGCCTTTAGATGGGTTTTTTGGCTCCGAAGTGAATCTAGCGAAGTTGTTTAGGTCTCAAAAGTGTAAATTAATATAATATATTATAATAAATCTTAGGGACTCATTTTTAGCTCCAACAATACTTAAAAACTCACCTCGCGCAAAAACTAAGTCCTTATAACTAGTTTGCCTAAATCGACCAGTTAGATGGGTTTTTTGGCTCCGAAGTGAATCTAGCGAAGTTGTTTTGGTCCGAAATGTGTAATTTAATATAATATATTATAATAAGTCTTAGGGACTCATTTTGAGCTCCAACAACACTTAAAAACTCAACACGCGCAAAAACTAAGCCCTGATAACTAGTTTGCCTAAATCGAGCCCTAAAATGGGTATTTAGGCTCCGAAGTGACTCTAGCAAAGTTGTTGTGACCCCAAATTAGTATTTGAACATATAATACGTTAATATAATTCGTAGGGATTCATTTTGAGCTCCAACAACACTTAAAAACTCTCCTCGGCCAAAAACTAAGTCCTTGTGACTAGTTTTTCCTAAATCGAGCTTTTAAACGGGTTTTTTGGCTTCGAAGTGACTCTAGCAAACTTATTTTGATCCTAACTGAGTATTTGAACAAATAATATATTATAATAAGTGTTAGAGACTCGTTTGGAGCTCCAACAAGCCTTATAAGGTCACTTCGCGCAAAAACTAAGTCTTTGTAACTAGTTTTGCCTAAATCGAGCCTTTAGATGGGTTTTTTGGCTCCGAAGTGAATTTAGCGAAGTTGTTTAGGTCTCAAAAGTGTAAATTAATATAATATATTATAATAAATCTTAGGGACTCATTTTTAGCTCCAACAATACTTAAAAACTCACCTCGCGCAAAAACTAAGTCCTTATAACTAGTTTGCCTAAATCGACCAGTTAGATGGGTTTTTTGGCTCCGAAGTGAATCTAGCGAAGTTGTTTTGGTCCGAAATGTGTAATTTAATATAATATATTATAATAAGTCTTAGGGACTCATTTTGAGCTCCAACAACACTTAAAAACTCACCACGCGCAAAAACTAAGCCCTTATAACTAGTAATGGGTATTTAGGCTCCGAAGTGACTCTAGCAAATTTGTTGTGACCCCAAATCAGTATTTGAACATATAATACATTAATATAATTCGTAGGGATTCATTTTGAGCTCCAACAACACTTAAAAACTCTCCTCGCGCAAAAACTAAGTCCTTGTGACTAGTTTTTCCTAAATCGAGCTTTTAAACGGGTTTTTTGGCTTCGAAGTGACTCTAGCAAACTTATTTTGATCCTAACTGAGTATTTGAACAAATAATATATTATAATAAGTGTTAGAGACTCGTTTGGAGCTCCAACAAGCCTTATAAGGTCACTTCGCGCAAAAACTAAGTCTTTGTAACTAGTTTTGCCTAAATCGAGCCTTTAGATGGGTTTTTTGGCTCCGAAGTGAATCTAGCGATGTTGTTTAGGTCTCAAAAGTGTAAATTAATATAATATATTATAATAAGTCTTAGGGACCCATTTTTAGCTCCAACAACACTTAAAAACTCACCCGCGCAAAAACTAAGTCCTTATAACTAGTTTGCCTAAATCGAGCCTTTAGATGGGTTTTTTGGCTCCAAAGTGAATCTAGCGAAGTTGTTTTGGTCCGAAATGTGTAATTTAATATAATATATTATAATAAGTCTTAGGGACTCATTTGAGCTCCAACAACACTTAAAAACTCACCACGCGCAAAAACTAAGCCCTTATAACTAGTTTGCCTAAATCGAGCCCTAAAATGGGTATTTAGGCTCCGAAGTGACTCTAGCAAAGTTGTTGTGACCCCAAATCAGTATTTGAACATATAATACATTAATATAATTCGTAGGGATTCATTTTGAGCTCCAACAACATTTAAAAACTCTCCTCGCGCAAAAACTAAGTCCTTGTGACTAGTTTTTCCTAAATCGAGCTTTTAAACGGGTTTTTTTGGCTTCGAAGTGACTCTAGCAAACTTATTTTGATCCTAAATGAGTATTTGAACAAATAATATATTATAATAAGTTTTAGAGACTCGTTTGGAGCTCCAACAAGCCTTATAAGGTCACTTCGCGCAAAAACTAAGTCTTTGTAACTAGTTTTGCCTAAATCGAGCCTTTAGATGGGTTTTTTTGGCTCCGAAGTGAATCTAGCGAAGTTGTTTAGGTCTCAAAAGTGTAAATTAATATAATATATTATAATAAGTCTTAGGGACTCATTTTTAGCTCCAACAACACTTAAAAACTCACCTCGCACAAAAACTAAGTCCTTATAACTAGTTTGCCTAAATCGAGCCTTTAGATGGGTTTTTTGGCTCCGAAGTGAATATAGCGAAGTTGTTTTGGTCCGAAATGTGTAATTTAATATAATATATTATAATAAGTCTTAGGGACTCATTTTGAGCTCCAACAACACTTAAAAACTCACCACGCGCAAAAACTAAGCCCTTATAACTAGTAATGGGTATTTAGGCTCCGAAGTGACTCTAGCAAATTTGTTGTGACCCCAAATCAGTATTTGAACATATAATACATTAATATAATTCGTAGGGATTCATTTTGAGGTCCAACAACACTTAAAAACTCTCATCGCGCAAAAACTAAGTCCTTGTGACTAGTTTTTCCTAAATCGAGCTTTTAAACGGGTTTTTTGGCTCCGAAGTGAGTCTAGCAAACTTATTTTGATCCTAAATGAGTATTTGAACAAATAATATATTATAATAAGTGTTAGAGACTCGTTTGGAGCTCCAACAAGCCTTATAAGGTCACTTCGCGCAAAAACTAAGTCTTTGTAACTAGTTTTGCCTAAATCGAGCCTTTAGATGGTTTTTTTGGATCTGAAGTGAATCTAGCGAAGTTGTTTAGGTCTCAAAAGTGTAAATTAATATAATATATTATAATAAGTCTTAGGGACTCATTTTTAGCTCCAACAACACTTAAAAACTCACCTCGCGCAAAAACTAAGTCCTTATAACTAGTTTGCCTAAATCGAGCCTTTAGATGGGTTTTTTTGGCTCCGAAGTGAATCTAGCGAAGTTGTTTTGGTCCGAAATATGTAATTTAATATAATATATTATAATAAGTCTTAGGGACTCATTTTGAGCTCCAACAACACTTAAAAACTCACCACGCGCAAAAACTAAGCCCTTATAACTAGTTTGCCTAAATCGAGCCCTAAAATGGGTAATTAGGCTCCGAAGTGACTCTAGCAAAGTTGTTGTGACCCCAAATCAGTATTTGAACATATAATACATTAATATAATTCGTAGGGATTCATTTTGAGCTCCAACAACACTTAAAAACTCTCCTCGCGCAAAAACTAAGTCCTTGTGACTAGTTTTTCCTAAATCGAGCTTTTAAATGGGTTTTTTGGCTCCGAAGTGACTCTAGCAAACTTATTTTGATCCTAAATGAGTATTTGAACAAATAATATATTATATTAACTCTTAGAGACTCGTTTGGAGCTTCAACAAGCCTTATAAATCACTTGCGCAAAAACTAAGTCTTTGTAACTAGTTTTGCCTAAATCGAGCCTTTAGATGGGTTTTTTGGCTCCGAAGTGAATCTAGCGAAGTTGTTTAGGTCTCAAATGTGTAAATTAGTATAATATATTGTAATAATTCTTAGGGACTCATTTTGAGCTCCAACAACACTTAAAAACTCACCTCGCGCAAAAACTAAGTCCTTATAACTAGTTTGCCTAAATCGAGCCTTTAGATGGGTTTTTTGGCTCCGAAGTGAATCTAGCGAAGTTGTTTAGGTCCCAAATGGGTAATTTAATATAATATATTATAATAAGTCTTAGGGACTCATTTTGAGCACCAACAACACTTAAAAACTCACCACGCGCAAAAACTAAGCCCTTATAACTAGTTTGCCTAAATCGAGCCCTAAAATTGGTATTTAGGCTCCGAAGTGACTCTAGCAAAGTTGTTGTGACCCCAAATCAGTATTTGAACATATAATACATTAATATAATTCGTAGGGATTCATTTTGAGCTCCAACAACACTTAAAAACTCTCCTCGCGCAAAAACTAAGTCCTTGTGACTAGTTTTTCCTAAATCGAGCTTTTAAATGGGTTTTTTGGCTCCGAAGTGACTCTAGCAAACTTATTTTGATCCTAAATGAGTATTTGAACAAATAATAGATTATATTAACTCTTAGAGACTCGTTTGGAGCTTCAACAAGCCTTATAAATCACTTCGCGCAAAAACTAAGTCTTTGTAACTAGTTTTGCCTAAATCGAGCCTTTAGATGGGTTTTTTGGCTCCGAAGTGAATCTAGCGAAGTTGTTTAGGTCTCAAATGTGTAAATTAGTATAATATATTGTAATAATTCTTAGGGACTCATTTTGAGCTCCAACAACACTTAAAAACTCACCTCGCGCAAAAACTAAGTCCTTATAACTAGTTTGCCTAAATCGAGCCTTTAGATGGGTTTTTTGGCTCCGAAGTGAATCTAGCGAAGTTGTTTAGGTCCCAAATGGGTAATTTAATATAATATATTATAATAAGTCTTAGGGACTCATTTTGAGCACCAACAACACTTAAAAACTCACCACGCGCAAAAACTAAGCCCTTATAACTAGTTTGCCTAAATCGAGCCCTAAAATTGGTATTTAGGCTCCGAAGTGACTCTAGCAAAGTTGTTGTGACCCCAAATCAGTATTTGAACATATAATACATTAATATAATTCGTAGGGATTCATTTTGAGCTCCAACAACACTTAAAAACTCTCCTCGCGCAAAAACTAAGTCCTTGTGACTAGTTTTTCCTAAATCGAGCTTTTAAACGGGTTTTTTGGCTCCGAAGTGAGTCTGGCAAACTTATTTTGATCCTAAATGAGTATTTGAACAAATAATATATTATATTAACTCTTAGAGACTCGTTTGGAGCTTCAACAAGCTTTATAAATCACTTCGCGCAAAAACTAAGTCTTTGTAACTAGTTTTGCCTAAATCGAGCCTTTAGATGGGTTTTTTGGCTCCGAAGTGAATCTAGCGAAGTTGTTTAGGTCTCAAATATGTAAATTAGTATAATATATTGTAATAAGTCTTAGGGACTCATTTTGAGCTCCAACAACACTTAAAAACTCACCTCGCGCAAAAACTAAGTCCTTATAACTAGTTTGCCTAAATCGAGCCTTTAGATGGGTTTTTTGGCTCCGAAGTGAATCTAGCGAAGTTGTTTAGGTCCCAAATGGGTAATTTAATATAATATATTATAATAAGTCTTAGGGACTCATTTTGAGCACCAACAACACTTAAAAACTCACCACGCGCAAAAACTAAGCCCTTATAACTAGTTTGCCTAAATCGAGCCCTAAAATGGGTATTTAGGCTCCGAAGTGACTCTAGGAAAGTTGTTGTGACCCCAAATCAGTATTTGAACATATAATATATTAATATAATTTGTAGGGATTCATTTTGAGCTCCAACAACACTTAAAAACTCTCCTCGCGCAAAAACTAAGTCCTTGTGACTAGTTTTTCCTAAATCGAGCTTTTAAACGGGTTTTTTTGGCTTCGAAGTGACTCTAGCAAACTTATTTTGATCCTAAATGAGTATTTGAACAAATAATATATTATAATAAGTGTTAGAGACTCGTTTGGAGCTCCAACAAGCCTTATAAGGTCACTTCGCGCAAAAACTAAGTCTTTGTAACTAGTTTTGCCTAAATCGAGCCTTTAGATGGGTTTTTTGGCTCCGAAGTGAATCTAGCGAAGTTGTTTAGGTCTCAAAAGTGTAAATTAATATAATATATTATAATAAGTCTTAGGGACTCATTTTTAGCTCCAACAACACTTAAAAACTCACCTCGCACAAAAACTAAGTCCTTATAACTAGTTTGCCTAAATCGAGCCTTTAGATGGGTTTTTTGGCTCCGAAGTGAATATAGCGAAGTTGTTTTGGTCCGAAATGTGTAATTTAATATAATATATTATAATAAGTCTTAGGGACTCATTTTGAGCTCCAACAACACTTAAAAACTCACCACGCGCAAAAACTAAGCCCTTATAACTAGTAATGGGTATTTAGGCTCCGAAGTGACTCTAGCAAATTTGTTGTGACCCCAAATCAGTATTTGAACATATAATACATTAATATAATTCGTAGGGATTCATTTTGAGCTCCAACAACACTTAAAAACTCTCATCGCGCAAAAACTAAGTCCTTGTGACTAGTTTTTCCTAAATCGAGCTTTTAAACGGGTTTTTTGGCTCCGAAGTAACTCTAGCAAACTTATTTTGATCCTAAATGAGTATTTGAACAAATAATATATTATAATAAGTGTTAGAGACTTGTTTGGAGCTCCAACAAGCCTTATAAGGTCACTTCGCGCAAAAACTAAGTCTTTGTAACTAGTTTTGCCTAAATCGAGCCTTTAGATGGGTTTTTTGGATCCGAAGTGAATCTAGCGAAGTTGTTTAGGTCTCAAAAGTGTAAATTAATATAATATATTATAATAAGTCTTAGGGACTCATTTTTAGCTCCAACAACACTTAAAAACTCACCTCGCGCAAAAACTAAGTCCTTATAACTAGTTTGCCTAAATCGAGCCTTTAGATGGGTTTTTTGGCTCCGAAGTGAATCTAGCGAAGTTGTTTAGGACCCAAATGGGTAATTTAATATAATATATTATAATAAGTCTTAGGGACTCATTTTGAGCACCAACAACACTTAAAAACTCACCACGCGCAAAAACTAAGCCCTTATAACTAGTTTGCCTAAATCGAGCCCTAAAATTGGTATTTAGGCTCCGAAGTGACTCTAGCAAAGTTGTTGTGACCCCAAATCAGTATTTGAACATATAATACATTAATATAATTCGTAGGGATTCATTTTGAGCTCCAAAACACTTAAAAACTCTCCTCGCGCAAAAACTAAGTCCTTGTGACTAGTTTTTCCTAAATCGAGCTTTTAAACGGGTTTTTTGGCTCCGAAGTGAGTCTAGCAAACTTATTTTGATCCTAAATGAGTATTTGAACAAATAATATATTATATTAACTCTTAGAGACTCGTTTGGAGCTTCAACAAGCTTTATAAATCACTTCGCGCAAAAACTAAGTCTTTGTAACTAGTTTTGCCTAAATCGAGCCTTTAGATGGGTTTTTTGGCTCCGAAGTGAATCTAGCGAAGTTGTTTAGGTCTCAAATGTGTAAATAGTATAATATAATTGTAATAAGTCTTAGGGACTCATTTTGAGCTCCAACAACACTTAAAAACTCACCTCGCGCAAAAACTAAGTCCTTATAACTAGTTTGCCTAAATCGAGCCTTTAGATGGGTTTTTTGGCTTCGAAGTGAATCTAGCGAAGTTGTTTAGGTCCCAAATGGGTAATTTAATATAATATATTATAATAAGTCTTAGGGACTCATTTTGAGCACCAACAACACTTAAAAACTCACCACGCGCAAAAACTAAGCCCTTATAACTAGTTTGCCTAAATCGAGCCCTAAAATTGGTATTTAGGCTCCGAAGTGACTCTAGCAAAGTTGTTGTGACCCCAAATCAGTATTTGAACATATAATACATTAATATAATTCGTAGGGATTCATTTTGAGCTCCAACAACACTTAAAAACTCTCCTCGCGCAAAAACTAAGTCCTTGTGACTAGTTTTTCCTAAATCGATCTTTTAAACGGGTTTTTTGGCTCCGAAGTGACTCTAGCAAACTTATTTTGATCGAAAATGAGTATTTGAAAAAATAATATATTATATTAACTCTTAAAGACTCGTTTGGAGCTTCAACAAGCCTTATAAATCACTTCGCGCAAAAACTAAGTCTTTGTAACTAGTTTTGCCAAAATCGAGCCTTTAGATGGGTTTTTTGGCTCCGAAGTGAATCTAGCGAAGTTGTTTAGGTCTCAAAACTGTAAATTAATATAATATATTATAATAAGTCTTAGGGACTCATTTTTAGCTCCAACAACACTTAAAAACTCACCTCGCACAAAAACTAAGTCCTTATAACTAGTTTGCCTAAATCGAGCGTTTAGATGGGTTTTTTGGCTCCGAAGTGAATATAGCGAAGTTGTTTTGGTCCGAAATGTGTAATTTAATATAATATATTATAATAAGTCTTAGGGACTCATTTTGAGCTCCAACAACACTTAAAAACTCACCACGCGCAAAAACTAAGCCCTTATAACTAGTAATGGGTATTTAGGCTCCGAAGTGACTCTAGCAAATTTGTTGTGACCCCAAATCAGTATTTGAACATATAATACATTAATATAATTCGTAGGGATTCATTTTGAGCTCCAACAACACTTAAAAACTCTAATCGCGCAAAAACTAAGTCCTTGTGACTAGTTTTTCCTAAATCGAGCTTTAAACGGGTTTTTTGGCTCCGAAGTAACTCTAGCAAACTTATTTTGATCCTAAATGAGTATTTGAACAAATAATATATTATAATAAGTGTTAGAGACTCGTTTGGAGCTCCAACAAGCCTTATAAGGTCACTTCGCGCAAAAACTAAGTCTTTGTAACTAGTTTTGCCTAAATCGAGCCTTTAGATGGGTTTTTTGGATCTGAAGTGAATCTAGCGAAGTTGTTTAGGTCTCAAAAGTGTAAATTAATATAGTATATTATAATAAGTCTTAGGGATTCATTTTTAGCTCCAACAACACTTAAAAACTCACCTCGCGCAAAAACTAAGTCCTTATAACTAGTTTGCCTAAATCGAGCCTTTAGATGGGTTTTTTGGCTCCGAAGTGAATCTAGCGAAGTTGTTTAGGTCCCAAATGGGTAATTTAATATAATATATTATAATAAGTCTTAGGGACTCATTTTGAGCACCAACAACACTTAAAAACTCACCACGCGCAAAAACTAAGCCCTTATAACTAGTTTGCCTAAATCGAGCCCTAAAATTGGTATTTAGGCTCCGAAGTGACTCTAGCAAAGTTGTTGTGACCCCAAATCAGTATTTGAACATATAATATATTAATATAATTCGTAGGGATTCATTTTGAGCTCCAACAACACTTAAAAACTCTCCTCGCGCAAAAACTAAGTCCTTGTGACTAGTTTTTCCTAAATCGAGCTTTTAAACGGGTTTTTTCGGCTTCGAAGTGACTCTAGCAAACTTATTTTGATCCTAAATGAGTATTTGAACAAATAATATATTATAATAAGTGTTAGAGACTCGTTTGGAGCTCCAACAAGCCTTATAAGGTCACTTCGCGCAAAAACTAAGTCTTTGTAACTAGTTTTGCCTAAATCGAGCCTTTAGATGGGTTTTTTGGCTCCGAAGTGAATCTAGCGAAGTTGTTTAGGTCTCAAAAGTGTAAATTAATATAATATATTATAATAAGTCTTAGGGACTCATTTTTAGCTCCAACAACACTTAAAAACTCACCTCGCGCAAAAACTAAGTCCTTATAACTAGTTTGCCTAAATCGAGCCTTTAGATGGGTTTTTTGGCTCCGAAGTGAATCTAGCGAAGTTGTTTTAGTCCGAAATGTGTAATTTAATATAATATATTATAATAAGTCTTAGGGGCTCATTTTGAGCTCCAACAACACTTAAAAACTCTCCTCGCGCAAAAACTAAGTCCTTGTGACTAGTTTTTCCTAAATCGAGCTTTTAAACGGGTTTTTTGGCTCCGAAGTGACTCTAGCAAACTTATTTTGATCCTAAATCAGTATTTGAACAAAAAATATATTATATTAACTCTTAGAGACTCGTTTGGAGCTTCAACAAGCCTTATA
The DNA here is from genome assembly GCA_018132145.1 of Boehmeria nivea var. tenacissima. Classification (NCBI taxonomy): domain Eukaryota; kingdom Viridiplantae; phylum Streptophyta; class Magnoliopsida; order Rosales; family Urticaceae; genus Boehmeria; species Boehmeria nivea. The sequence continues at coordinate 96,023 of JACWIL010000020.1, read as the reverse complement.
AATCACTTCGCGCAAAAACTAAGTCTTTGTAACTAGTTTTGCCTAAATCGAGCCTGTAGATGGGTTTTTTGGCTCCGAAGTGAATCTAGAGAAGTTGTTGAGGTCTCAAATGTGTAAATTAGTATAATATATTGCAATAAGTCTTAGGGACTCATTTTGAGCTCCAACAACACTTAAAAACTCACCTCGCGCAAAAACTAAGTCCTTATAACTAGTTTGCCTAAATCGAGCCTTTAGATGGGTTTTTTGGCTCCGAAGTGAATCTAGCGAAGTTGTTAAGGTCCCAAATATGTAATTTAATATAATATATTATAATAAGTCTTAGGGACTCATTTTGAGCTCCAACAACACTTAAAAACTCACCACGCGCAAAAACTAAGCCCTTATAAATAGTTTGCCTAAATCGAGCCCTAAAATGGGTATTTAGGCTCCGAAGTCACTCTAGCAAAGTTGTTGTGACCCCAAATCAGTATTTGAACATATAATACATTAATATAATTCGTAGGGATTCATTTTGAGCTCCAACAACACTTAAAAACTCTCCTCGCGCAAAAACTAAGTCCTTGTGACTAGTTTTTCCTAAATCGAGCTTTTAAACGGGTTTTTTTGCTTCGAAGTGACTCTAGCAAACTTATTTTGATCCTAAATGAGTATTTGAACAAATAATATATTATAATAAGTGCTAGAGACTCGTTTGGAGCTCCAACAAGCCTTATAAGGTCACTTCGCGCAAAAACTAAGTCTTTGTAACTAGTTTTGCCTAAATCGAACCTTTAGATGGGTTTTTTTGGCTCCGAAGTGAATCTAGCGAAGTTGTTTAGGTCTCAAATGTGTAAATTTATATAATATATTATAATAAGTCTTATGGACTCTATTTGAGATCCAACAACACTTAAAAACTCACCTCGCGCAAAAACTAAGTCCTTATAACTAGTTTGCCTAAATTGAGCCTTTAGATGGGTTTTTTGGCTCCTAAGTGAATCTAGCGAAGTTGTTTTGGTCCCAAATGTGTAATTTAGTATAATATATTATAATAAGTCTTAGGGACTCATTTTGAGCTCCAACAACACTTAAAAACTCACCAAGCGCAAAAACTTAGCCCTTATAACTAGTTTGCCTAAATCGAGCCCTAAAATGGGTACTTAGGCTCCGAAGTGACTCTAGCAAAGTTGTTGTGATCACAAATCAGTATTTCAACATATAATACATTAATATAAGTCGTAGGGATTCATTTTGAGCTCCAACAACACTTAAAAACTCTCCTCACGCAAAAACTAAGTCCTTGTGACTAGTTTTTCCTAAATCGAGCTTTTAAACGGGTTTTTTTGGCTCCGAAGTGACTGTAGCAAACTTATTTTGATCCTAAATGAGTATTTGAATAAATAATATATTATAATAAGTCTTAGAGACTCGTTTGGAGCTTCAACAAGCCTTATATGGTCACTTCGCGCAAAAACTAAGTCTTTGTAACTAGTTTTGCCTAAATCGAGCCAGTAGATGGGTTTTTTGGCTCCGAAGTGAATCTAGCGAAGTTGTTTAGGTCTCAAATGTGTAAATTTATATAATATATTATAATAAGTCTTAGGGACTCATTTTGAGCTCCAACAACACTAAAAAACTCACCTCGCGCAAAAACTAAGTCCTTATAACTAGTTTGCCTAAATCGAGCCTTTAGATGGGTTTTTTTGGCTCCGAAGTGAATCTAGCTAAGTTGTTTTGGTCCCAAATGTGTAATTTAATATAATATATTATAATAAGTCTTAGGGACTTATTTTGAGCTCCAACAACACTTAAAAACTGACCACGCGCAAAAACTAAGCCCTAATAACTAATTTGCCTAAATCGAGCCCTAAAATGAGTATTTAGGCTCCGAAGTGACTCTAGCAAAGTTGTTATGATCCCAAATCAGTATTTGAACCTATAATACATTAATATAATTCGTGTTTTGAGCTCCAACAACACTTAAAAACTCTCCTCGCGCAAAAACTAAGTTGTTGTGACTAGTTTTTCCTAAATCGAGCTTTTAAACGGATTTTTTGGCTCCGAAGTGACTCTAGCAAACTTATTTTGATCCTAAATGAGTATTTGAACAAATAACATATTATAATAAATCTTAGAGACTCGTTTGGAGCTTCAACAAGCCTTATATGGTCACTTCGCGCAAAAACTAAGTCTTTGTACCTAGTTTTGCCGAAATCGAGCCTTTAGATGGGTTTTTTGGCTCCGAAGTGAATCTAGTGAAGTTGTTTAGGTCTCAAATGTGTAAATTAACATAATATATTATAATAAGTCTTAGGGACTCATTTTGAGCTCCAACAACACTTAAAACTCACCTCGCGCAAAAACTAAGTCCTTATAACTAGTTTGCCTAAATCGAGCCTTTAGATGGGTTTTTTGGCTCCGAACTGAATCTAGCGAAGTTGTTTAGGTCCCAAATGTGTAATTTAATATAATATATTATAATAAGTCTTAGGGAGTCATTTTGAGCTGGAACAACACTTAAAAATTCACCACGCGCAAAAACTTAGCCCTTATATCTAGTTTGCCTAAATCGAGTTCTAAAATGGGTATTTAGGCTCCGAAGTGACTCTAGCAAAGTTGTTGTTATCCCAAATCTGTATTTGAACATATGATACATAAATATAATTCGTAGGGACTCATTTTGAGCTCCAACAACACTTAAAAACTCTCCTCGCGCAAAAACTAAGTCCTTGTGACTAGTTTTTCCTAAATCGAGCTTTTAAACGGGTTATTTGGCTCCGAAGTGACTCTAGCAAACTTCTTTTGATCCTAAATGAGTATTTGAACAAATAAAATATTATAATAAGTCTTAGAGACTCGTTAGGAGCTCCAACAAGCCTTATAAGGTCACTTCGCGCAAAAACTAAGTCTTTCTAACTATTTTTGCCTAAATCGAGCCTTTATATGGGGTTTTTGGGCTCCGAAGTGAATCTAGCCAAGTTGTTTATTTCCCAAATGTGTAATTTAATATAATATATTATAATAAGTCTTAGGGAGTCATTTTGAGCTGGAACAACACTTAAAAACTCACCACGCGCAAAAACTAAGCCCTTATAACTAGTTTGCCTAAATCGAGCCCTAAAATGGGTATTTAGGCTCCGAAGTGACTCTAGCAAAGTTGTTGTGACCCCAAATCAGTGTTTGAACATATAATACATTAATATAATTCGTAGGGATTCATTTTGAGCTCCAACAACACTTTAAAACTCTCCTCGCGCAGAAACTAAGTCCTTGTGACTAGTTTTTCCTAAATCGAGCTTTTAAATGGGTTTTTTGGCTTCGAAGTGACTCTAGCAAACTTATTTTGATCCTAAATGAGTATTTGAACAAATAATATATTATAATAAGTGTTAGAGACTCATTTGGAGCTCCAACAAGCCTTATAAGGTCACTTTGCGCAAAAACTAAGTCTTTGTAACTAGTTTTGCCTAAATCGAACCTTTATATGGGTTTTTTGGCTCCGAAGTGAATCTAGCGAAGTTGTTTAGGTCTCAAATGTGTAAATTTATATAATATATTATAATAAGTCGTATGGACTCTATTTGAGATCCAACAACACTTAAAAACTCACCTCGCGCAAAAACTAAGTCCTTATAACTAGTTTGCCTAAATCGAGCCTTTAGATGAGTTTTTTGGCTCCTAAGTGAATCTAGCGAAGTTCTTTTGGTCCCAAATGTGTAATTTAGTATAATATATTATAATAAGTCTTAGGGACTCATTTTGAGCTCCAACAACACTTAAAAACTCACCAAGCGCAAAAACTTAGCCCGTATAACTAGTTTGCCTAAATCGAGCCCTAAAATGGGTATTTAGGCTCCGAAGTGACTCTAGCAAAGTTGTTGTGATCACAAATCAGTATTTCAACATATAATACATTAATATAAGTCGTAGGGATTCATTTTGAGCTCCAACAACACTTAAAAACTCTCCTCACGCAAAAACTAAGTCCTTGTGACTAGTTTTTCCTAAATCGAGCTTTTAAACGGGTTTTTTGGCTCCGAAGTGACTGTAGCAAACTTATTTTGATCCTAAATGAGTATCTGAATAAATAATATATTATAATAAGTCTTAGAGACTCGTTTGGAGCTTCAACAAGCCTTATATGGTCACTTCGCGCAAAAACTAAGTCTTTGTAACTAGTTTTGCCTAAATTGAGCCTGTAGATGGTTTTTTTGGCTCCGAAGTGAATCTAGCGAAGTTGTTTAGGTCTCAAATGTGTAAATTTATATAATATATTATAATAAGTCTTAGGGACTCATTTTGAGCTCCAACAACACTAAAAAACTCACCTCGCGCAAAAACTAAGTCCTTATAACTAGTTTGCCTAAATCGAGCCTTTAGATGGGTTTTTTGGCTCCGAAGTGAATCTAGCTAAGTTGTTTTGGTCCCAAATGTGTAATTTAATATAATATATTATAATAAGTCTTAGGGACTCATTTTGAGCTCCAACAACACTTAAAAACTCACCACGCGCAAAAACTAAGCCCTAATAACTAGTTTGCCTAAATCGAGCCCTAAAATGAGTATTTAGGCTCCGAAGTGACTCTAGCAAAGTTGTTGTGATCCCAAATCAGTATTTGAACCTATAATACATTAATATAATTCGTATTTTGAGCTCCAACAACACTTAAAAACTCTCCTCGCGCAAAAACTAAGTCGTTGTGACTAGTTTTTCCTAAATCGAGCTTTTAAACGGATTTTTTGGCTCCGAAGTGACTCTAGCAAACTTATTTTGATCCTAAATGAGTATTTGAACAAATAACATATTATAATAAATCTTAGAGACTCGTTTGGAGCTTCAACAAGCCTTATATGGTCACTTCGCGCAAAAACTAAGTATTTGTAACTAGTTTTGCCGAAATCGAGCCTTTAGATGGGTTTTTTGGCTCCGAAGTGAATCTAGCGAAGTTGTTTAGGTCTCAAATGTGTAAATTAACATAATATATTATAATAAGTCTTAGGGACTCATTTTTAGCTCCAACAACACTTAAAACTAACCTCGCGCAAAAACTAAGTCCTTATAACTAGTTTGCCTAAATCGAGCCTTTAGATGGGTTTTTTTGGCTCCGAACTGAATCTAGCGAAGTTGTTTAGGTCCCAAATGTGTAATTTAGTATAATATATTATAATAAGTCTTAGGGAGTCATTTTGAGCTGGAACAACACTTAAAAACTCACCACGCGCAAAAACTAAGCCCTTATAACTAGTTTGCCTAAATCGAGTTCTAAAATGGGTATTTAGGCTCCGAAGTGACTCTAGCAAAGTTGTTGTTATCCCAAATCTGTATTTGAACATATGATACATTAATATAATTCGTAGGGATTCATTTTGAGCTCCAACAACACTTAAAAACTCTCCTCGCGCAAAAACTAAGTCCTTGTGACTAGTTTTTCCTAAATCGAGCTTTTAAACGGGTTATTTGGCTCCGAAGTGACTCTAGCAAACTTCTTTTGATCCTAAATGAGTATTTGAACAAATAAAATATTATAATAAGTCTTAGAGACTGGTTAGGAGCACCAACAAACCTTATAAGGTCACTTCGCGCAAAAACTAAGTCTTTGTAACTATTTTTGCCTAAATCGAGCCTTTATATGGGGTTTTTGGGATCCGAAGTGAATCTAGCCAAGTTGTTTATTTCCCAAATATGTAATTTAATATAATATATTATAATAAGTCTTAGGGACTCATTTTGAGCTCCAACAACACTTAAAAACTCACCACGCGCAAAAACTAAGGCCTTATAACTAGTTTGCCTAAATCGAGCCCTAAAATGGGTATTTAGGCTCCGAAGTGAATCTAGCAAAGTTGTTGTGACCCCAAATCAGTGTTTGAACATATAATACATTAATATAATTCGTAGGGATTCATTTTGAGCTCCAACAACACTTAAAAACTCTCCTCGCGCAAAAACTAAGTCCTTGTGACTAGTTTTTCCTAAATCGAGCTTTTAAACGGGTTTTTTGGCTTCGATGTGACTCTAGCAAACTTATTTTGATCCTAAATGAGTATTTGAACAAATAATATATTATAATAAGTGTTAGAGACTCATTTGGAGCTCCAACAAGCCTTATAAGGTCACTTCGCGCAAAAACTAAGTCTTTGTAACTAGTTTTGCCTAAATCGAACCTTTAGATGGGTTTTTTGGCTCCGAAGTGAATCTAGCGAAGTTGTTTAGGTCTCAAATGTGTAAATTTATATAATATATTATACTAAGTCTTATGGACTCTATTTGAGATCCAACAACACTTAAAAACTCACCTCGCGCAAAAACTAAGTCCTTATAACTAGTTTGCCTAAATCGAGCCTTTAGATGGGTTTTTTGGCTCCTAAGTGAATCTAGCGAAGTTGTTTTGGTCCCAAATGTGTAATTTAGTATAATATATTATAATAAGTCTTAGGGACTCATTTTGAGCTCCAACAACACTTAAAAACTCACCAAGCGCAAAAACTTAGCCCTTATAACTAGTTTGCCTAAATCGAGCCCTAAAATGGGTATTTAGGCTCCGAAGTGACTCTGGCAAAGTTGTTATGATCACAAATCAGTATTTCAACATATAATACATTAATATAAGTCGTAGGGATTCATTTTGAGCTCCAACAACACTTAAAAACTCTCCTCACGCAAAAACTAAGTTCTTGTGACTAGTTTTTCCTAAATCGAGCTTTTAAAACGGTTTTTTGGCTCCGAAGTGACTGTAGCAAACTTATTTTGATCCTAAATGAGTATTTGAATAAATAATATATTATAATAAGTCTTAGAGACTCGTTTGGAGCTTCAACAAGCCTTATATGGTCACTTCGCGCAAACACTAAGTCTTTGTAACTAGTTTTGCCTAAATCGAGCCTGTAGATGGGTTTTTTGGCTCCGAAGTGAATCTAGCGAAGTTGTTTAGGTCTCAAATGTGTATATTTATATAATATATTATAATAAGTCTTAGGGACTCATTTTGAGCTCCAACAACACTAAAAAACTCACCTCGCGCAAAAACTAAGTCCTTATAACTAGTTTGCCTAAATCGAGCCTTTAGATGGGTTTTTTGGCTCCGAAGTGAATCTAGCTAAGTTGTTTTGGTTCCAAATGTGTAATTTAATATAATATATTATAATAAGTCTTAGGGACTCATTTTGAGCTCCAACAACACTTAAAAACTCACCACGCGCAAAAACTAAGCCCTAATAAATAGTTTGCCTAAATCGAGCCCTAAAATGGGTATTTAGGCTCCGAAGTGACTCTAGCAAAGTTGTTGTGATCCCAAATCAGTATTTGAACCTATAATACATTAATATAATTTGTATTTTGAGCTCCAACAACACTTAAAAACTCTCCTCGCGCAAAAAGTAAGTCGTTGTGACTAGTTTTTCCTAAATCGAGCTTTTAAACGGATTTTTTGGCTCCGAAGTGACTCTAGCAAACTTATTTTGATCCTAAATGAGTATTTGAACAAATAACATATTATAATAAATCTTAGAGACTCGTTTGGAGCTTCAACAAGCCTTATATGGTCACTTCGCGCAAAAACTAAGTCTTTGTAACTAGTTTTGCCGAAATCGAGCCTTTAGATGGGTTTTTTGGCTCCGAAGTGAATCTAGCGAAGTTGTTTAGATCTCAAATGTGTAAATTAACATAATATATTATAATAAGTCTTAGAGACTCATTTTGAGCTCCAACAACACTTAAAACTCACCTCGCGCAAAAACTAAGTCCTTATAACTAGTTTGCCTAAATCGAGCCTTTAGATGGGTTTTTTGGCTCCGAACTGAATCTAGCGAAGTCGTTTAGGTCCCAAATATGTAATTTAATATAATATATTATAATAAGTCTTAGGGAGTCATTTTGAGCTGGAACAACACTTAAAAACTCACCACGCGCAAAAACTAAGCCCTTATAACTAGTTTGCCTAAATCGAGTTCTAAAATGGGTATTTAGGCTCCGAAGTGACTCTAGCAAAGTTTTTGTTATCCCAAATCTGTATTTGAACATATGATACATTAATATAATTCGTAGGGATTCATTTTGAGCTCCAACAACACTTAAAAACTCTCATCGCGCAAAAACTAAGTCCTTGTGACTAGTTTTTCCTAAATCGAGCTTTTAAACGGGTTATTTGGCTCCGAAGTGACTCTAGCAGACTTCTTTTGATCCTAAATGAGTATTTGAATAAATAAAATATTATAATAAGTCTTAGAGACTCGTTAGGAGCTCCAACAAGCCTTATAAGGTCACTTCGCGCAAAAACTAAGTCTTTGTAACTATTTTTGCCTAAATCGAGCCTTTATATGGGGTTTTTGGGCTCCGAAGTGAATCTAGCCAAGTTGTTTATTTCCCAAATGTGTAATTTAATATAATATATTATAATAAGTCTTAGGGACTCATTTTGAGCTCCAACAACACTTAAAAACTCACCACGCGCAAAAACTAAGCCCTTATAACTAGTTTGCCTAAATCGAGCCCTAAAATGGGTATTTAGGCTCCGAAGTGACTCTAGCACAGTTGTTGTGATCACAAATCAGTATTTCAACATATAATACATTAATATAAGTCGTAGGGATTCATTTTGAGCTCCAACAACACTTAAAAACTCTCCTCACGCAAAAACTAAGTCCTTGTGACTAGTTTTTCCTAAATCGAGCTTTTAAACGGGTTTTTTGGCTCCGAAGTGACTGTAGCAAACTTATTTTGATCCTAGATGAGTATTTGAATAAATAATATATTATAATAAGTCTTAGAGACTCGTTTGGAGCTTCAACAAGCCTTATATGGTCACTTCGCGCAAAAACTAAGTCTTTGTAACTAGTTTTGCCTAAATCGAGCCTGTAGATGGTTTTTTGGCTCCGAAGTGAATCTAGCGAAGTTGTTTAGGTCTCAAATGTGTATATTTATATAATATATTATAATAAGTCTTAGGGACTCATTTTGAGCTCCAACAACACTAAAAAACTCACCTCGCGCAAAAACTAAGTCCTTATAACTAGTTTGCCTAAATCGAGCCTTTAGATGGGTTTTTTGGCTCCGAACTGAATCTAGCGAAGTCGTTTAGGTCCCAAATATGTAATTTAATATAATATATTATAATAAGTCTTAGGGAGTCATTTTGAGCTGGAACAACACTTAAAAACTCACCACGCGCAAAAACTAAGCCCTTATAACTAGTTTGCCTAAATCGAGTTCTAAAATGGGTATTTAGGCTCCGAAGTGACTCTAGCAAAGTTTTTGTTATCCCAAATCTGTATTTGAACATATGATACATTAATATAATTCGTAGGGATTCATTTTGAGCTCCAACAACACTTAAAAACTCTCATCGCGCAAAAACTAAGTCCTTGTGACTAGTTTTTCCTAAATCGAGCTTTTAAACGGGTTATTTGGCTCCGAAGTGACTCTAGCAGACTTCTTTTGATCCTAAATGAGTATTTGAATAAATAAAATATTATAATAAGTCTTAGAGACTCGTTAGGAGCTCCAACAAGCCTTATAAGGTCACTTCGCGCAAAAACTAAGTCTTTGTAACTATTTTTGCCTAAATCGAGCCTTTATATGGGGTTTTTGGGCTCCGAAGTGAATCTAGCCAAGTTGTTTATTTCCCAAATGTGTAATTTAATATAATATATTATAATAAGTCTTAGGGACTCATTTTGAGCTCCAACAACACTTAAAAACTCACCACGCGCAAAAACTAAGCCCTTATAACTAGTTTGCCTAAATCGAGCCCTAAAATGGGTATTTAGGCTCCGAAGTGACTCTGGCAAAGTTGTTGTTTCCCCAAATCAGTGTTTGAACATATAATACATTAATAAAATTCGTAGGGATTCATTTTGAGCTCCAACAACACTTAAAAACTCTCCTCGCGCAAAAACTAAGTCCTTGTGACTAGTTTTTCCTAAATCGAGCTTTTAAACGGGTTTTTTGGCTTCGAAGTGACTCTAGTAAACTTATTTTGATCCTAAATGAGTATTTGAATAAATAATATATTATAATAAGTGTTAGAGACTCATTTGGAGCTCCAACAAGCCTTATAAGGTCACTTCGCGCAAAAACTAAGTCTTTGTAACTAGTTTTGCCTAAATCGAACCTTTAGATGGTTTTTTTGGCTCCGAAGTGAATCTAGTGAAGTTGTTTAGGTCTCAATTGTGTAAATTTATATAATATATTATAATAAGTCTTATGGACTCTATTTGATATCCAACAACACTTAAAAAATCACCTCGCGCAAAAACTAAGTCCTTATAACTAGTTTGCCTAAATCGAGCCTTTAGATGGGTTTTTTGGCTCCTAAGTGAATCTAGCGAAGTTGTTTTGGTCCCAAATGTGTAATTTAGTATAAAATATTATAATAAGTCTTAGGGACTCATTTTGAGCTCCAACAACACTTAAAAACTCACCAAGCGCAAAAACTTAGCCCTTATAACTAGTTTGCCTAAATCGAGCCCTAAAATGGGTATTTAGGCTCCGAAGTGACTCTAGCACAGTTGTTGTGATCACAAATCAGTATTTCAACATATAATACATTAATATAAGTCGTAGGGATTCATTTTGAGCTCCAACAACACTTAAAAACTCTCCTCACGCAAAAACTAAGTCCTTGTGACTAGTTTTTCCTAAATCGAGCTTTTAAACGGGTTTTTTGGCTCCGAAGTGACTGTAGCAAACTTATTTTGATCCTAAATGAGTATTTGAATAAATAATATATTATAATAAGTCTTAGAGACTCGTTTGGAGCTTCAACAAGCCTTATATGGTCAATTCGCGCAAAAACTAAGTCTTTGTAACTAGTTTTGCCTAAATCGAGCCTGTAGATGGTTTTTTGGCTCCGAAGTGAATCTAGCGAAGTTGTTTAGGTCTCAAATGTGTATATTTATATAATATATTATAATAAGTCTTAGGGACTCATTTTGAGCTCCAACAACACTAAAAAACTCACCTCGCGCAAAAACTAAGTCCTTATAACTAGTTTGCCTAAATCGAGCCTTTAGATGTGTTTTTTGGCTCCGAAGTGAATCTAGCTAAGTTGTTTTGGTCCCAAATGTGTAATTTAATATAATATATTATAATAAGTCTTAGGGACTCATTTTGAGCTCCAACAACACTTAAAAACTCACCACGCGCAAAAACTAAGCCCTAATAACTAGTTTGCCTAAATCGAGCCCTAAAATGGGTATTTAGGCTCCGAAAGTGACTCTAGCAAAGTTGTTGTGATCCCAAATCAGTATTTGAACCTATAATACATTAATATAATTCGTATTTTGAGCTCCAACAACACTTAAAAACTCTCCTCGCGCAAAAAGTAAGTCGTTGTGACTAGTTTTTCCTAAATCGAGCTTTTAAACGGATTTTTTGGCTCCGAAGTGACTCTAGCAAACTTATTTTGATCCTAAATGAGTATTTGAACAAATAACATATTATAATAAATCTTAGAGACTCGTTTGGAGCTTCAACAAGCCTTATATGGTCACTTCGCGCAAAAACTAAGTCTTTGTAACTAGTTTTGCCGAAATCGAGCCTTTAGATGGGTTTTTTGGCTCCGAAGTGAACCTAGCGAAGTTGTTTAGGTCTCAAATGTGTAAATTAACATAATATATTATAATAAGTCTTAGGGACTCATTTTGAGCTCCAACAACACTTAAAACTCACCTCGCGCAAAAACTAAGTCCTTATAACTAGTTTGCCTAAATCGAGCCTTTAGATGGGTTTTTTGGCTCCGAACTGAATCTAGCGAAGTTGTTTAGGTCCCAAATATGTAATTTAATATAATATATTATAATAAGTCTTAGGGAGTCATTTTGAGCTGGAACAACACTTAAAAACTCACCACGCGCAAAAACTAAGCCCTTATAACTAGTTTGCCTAAATCGAGTTCTAAAATGGGTATTTAGGCTCCGAAGTGACTCTAGCAAAGTTGTTGTTATCCCAAATATGTATTTGAACATATGATACATTAATATAATTCGTAGGGATTCATTTTGAGCTCCAACAACACTTAAAAACTCTCCTCGCGCAAAAACTAAGTCCTTGTGACTAGTTTTTCCTAAATCGCGCTTTTAAACGGGTTATTTGGCTCCGAAGTGACTCTAGCAAACTTCTTTTGATCCTAAATGAGTATTTGAACAAATAAAATATTATAATAAGCCTTAGAGACTCGTTAGGAGCTCCAACAAGCCTTATAAGGTCACTTCGCGCAAAAACTAAGTCTTTGTAACTATTTTTGCCTAAATCGAGCCTTTATAAGGGTTTTTTGGGCTCTGAAGTGAATCTAGCCAAGTTGTTTATTTCCCAAATGTGTAATTTAATATAATATATTATAATAAGTCTTAGGGACTCATTTTGAGCTCCAACAACACTTAAAAACTCACCACGCGCAAAAACTAAGTCGTTATAACTAGTTTGCCCAAATCGAGCCCTAAACTGGGTATTTAGGCTCCGAAGTGACTCTAGCAAAGTTGTTGTGATCCCAAATCAGTATTTGAACAAATAATACATTAATATAATTCGTAGGGACTTATTTTGAGCTCCAACAACACTTAAAAACACTCCTCGCGCAAAAACTAAGTCCTTGTGACTAGTTTTTCCTAAATCGAGCTTTTAAACGGGTTTTTTTGGCTCTGAAGTGACTCTAGCAAACTTATTTTGATCCTAAAGGAGTATTTGAACAAATAATATATTATAATAACCCTTAGAGACTCGTTTGGAGCTCCAACAAGCCTTATAAGGTCACTTCGCGCAAAAACTATGTCTTTGTATCTAGTTTTGCCTAAATCGAGCCTTTAGATGGGTTTTTTTTGGCTCCGAACTGAATCTAGCGAAGTTGTTTAGGTCCCAAATGTGTAATTTAATATAATATATTATAATAAGTCTTAGGGAGTCATTTTGAGCTCCAACAACACTTAAAAACTCGCCACGCGCAAAAACTAAGCCCTTATAACTAGTTTGCCTAAATCGAGTCCTAAAATGGGTATTTAGGCTCCGAAGTGACTCTAGCAAATTTGTTGTGAGCCCAAATCAGTATTTGAACAAATAATACATTAATATAATTCGTAGGGACTTATTTTGAGCTCCTACAACACTTAAAAACACTCCTCGCGCAAAAACTAAGTACTTGTGACTAGTTTTTCCTAAATCGAGCTTTTAAACGGGTTTTTTAGCTCCGAAGTGACTCTAGCAAACTTATTTTGATCCTAAAGGAGTATTTGAACAAATAATATATTATAATAAGTCTTAGAGACTCGTTTGGCGCTCCAACAAGCCTTATAAGGTCACTTCCCGCAAAAACTAAGTCTTTGTATCTAGTTTTGCCTAAATCGAGCCTTTAGATGGGTTTTTTTGGCTCCGAACTGAATCTAGCGAAGTTGTTTAGGTCCCAAATGTGTAATTTAATATAATATATTATAATAAGTCTTAGGGAGTCATTTTGAGCTCCAACAACACTTAAAAACTCACCACGCGCAAAAACTAAGCCCTTATAACTAGTTTACCTAAATCGAGTCCTAAAATGGGTATTTAGGCTCCGAAGTGACTCTAGCAAAGTTGTTGTGATCCCAAATCCGTATTTGAACATATAATACATTAATATAATTCGTAGGGATTCATTTTGAGCTCCAACAAAATTTAAAAACTCTCCTCGCGCAAAAACTAACTCCTTGTGACTAGTTTTTCCTAAATCGAGCTTTTAAACGGGTTATTTGGCTCCGAAGTGACTCTAGCAAACTTCATTTGATCCTAAATGAGTATTTGAACAAAAAATATATTATAATAAGTCTTAGAGACTCGTTTGGAGCTCCAACAAGCCTTATAAAGTCAATTCGCGCAAAAACTAAGTCTTTGTAACTAGTTTTGCCTAAATCGAGCCTTTATATGGGTTTTTTTTGGCTCCAAAGTGAATCTAGCGAAGTTGTTTAGGTCTCAAATGTGTAAATTAATATAATATATTATAATAAGTCTTAGGGACTCATTTTGAGCTCCAACAACAGTTAAAAACTCACCTCGCGCAAAAACTAAGTCCTTGTAACTAGTTTTTCGTAAATTGAGCTTTTAAACGGGTTTTTTTTGGCTCCGAAGTGACTCTAGAAAACTTATTTGATCCTAAATGAGTATTTGAACAAAAAATATATTATAATAAGTCTTAGAGACTCGTTTGGAGCTCCAACAAGCCTAATAAGTACACTTTGCGCAAAAACTAAGTCTTTGTAACTAATTTTGCCTAAATCGGGCCTTTAGATGGGTTTTTTGGCTCCGAAGTGAATCTAGCGAAGTTGTTTAGGTCTCAAATGTGCAATTTAATATAATATATTATAATAAGTCTTAGGGACTCATTTTGAGCTCCAAAAACACTTAAAAACTCACCTCGCGCAAAAACTAAGTTCTTATAACTAGTTTGCCTAAATCGAGCCCTAAAATGGGTATTTTGGCTCCCAAGTGACTCTAGCAAAGTTGTTGTGATCCAAATCAGTATTTGAATATATAATACATTAATATAATTCGTAGGGACTCATTTTGAGCTCCAAAAACACTTAAAAACTCACCTCGCGCAAAAACTAAGTCTTTGTAACTAGTTTTTCCTAAATCGAGCTTTAAAACGGGTTTTTTGGCTCGAAGTGACTCTAGCAAACTTATTTTGATCCTAAATGAGTATTTAAATAAATATATATTATAATAAGTCTTAGAGACTCGTTTGGAGCTTCAACAAGCCTTATATGGTCAGTTCGCGCAAAAACTAAGTCTTTGTAATTAGTTTTGCCTAAATCGAGCCTGTAGATGGGTTTTTTGGCTCCGAAGTGTATCTAGCGAAGTTGTTTAGGTCTCAAATGTGTATATTTATATAATATATTATAATAAGTCTTAGGGACTCATTTTGAGCTCCAACAACACAAAAAAAACTTACCTCGCGCAAAAACTAAGTCCTTATAACTAGTTTGCCTAAATCGAGCCTTTAGATGGGTTTTTTGGCTCCGAAAGTGAATCTAGCTAAGTTGTTTTGGTCCCAAATGTGTAATTTAATATAATATATTATAATAAGTCTTAGGGACTCATTTTGATCTCCAACAACACTTAAAAACTCACCACGCGCAAAAACTAAGCCCTAATAACTAGTTTGCCTAAATCGAGCCCTAAAATGGGTATTTAGGCTCCGAAGTGACTCTAGCAAAGTTGTTGTGATCCCAAATCAGTATTTGAACCTATAATACATTAATATAATTCGTATTTTGAGCTCCAACAACACTTAAAAACTCTCCTCGCGCAAAAAGTAAGTCGTTGTGACTAGTTTTTCCTAAATCGAGCTTTTAAACGGATTTTTTGGCTCCGAAGTGACTCTAGCAAACTTATTTTGATCCTAAAGGAGTATTTGAACAAATAATATATTATAATAAGTCTTAGAGACTCGTTTGGCGCTCCAACAAGCCTTATAAGGTCACTTCCCGCAAAAACTAAGTCTTTGTATCTAGTTTTGCCTAAATCGAGCCTTTAGATGGGTTTTTTTGGCTCCGAACTGAATCTAGCGAAGTTGTTTAGGTCCCAAATGTGTAATTTAATATAATATATTATAATAAGTCTTAGGGAGTCATTTTGAGCTCCAACAACACTTAAAAACTCACCACGCGCAAAAACTAAGCCCTTATAACTAGTTTACCTAAATCGAGTCCTAAAATGGGTATTTAGGCTCCGAAGTGACTCTAGCAAAGTTGTTGTGATCCCAAATCCGTATTTGAACATATAATACATTAATATAATTCGTAGGGATTCATTTTGAGCTCCAACAAAATTTAAAAACTCTCCTCGCGCAAAAACTAACTCCTTGTGACTAGTTTTTCCTAAATCGAGCTTTTCAACGGGTTATTTGGCTCCGAAGTGACTCTAGCAAACTTCATTTGATCCTAAATGAGTATTTGAACAAAAAATATATTATAATAAGTCTTAGAGACTCGTTTGGAGCTCCAACAAGCCTTATAAAGTCAATTCGCGCAAAAAACTAAGTCTTTGTAACTAGTTTTGCCTAAATCGAGCCTTTATATGGGTTTTTTTGGCTCCAAAGTGAATCTAGCGAAGTTGTTTAGGTCTCAAATGTGTAAATTAATATAATATATTATAATAAGTCTTAGGGACTCATTTGAGCTCCAACAACAGTTAAAAACTCACCTCGCGCAAAAACTAAGTCCTTGTAACTAGTTTTTCGTAAATTGAGCTTTTAAACGGGTTTTTTTTGGCTCCGAAGTGACTCTAGAAAACTTATTTTGATCCTAAATGAGTATTTGAACAAAAAATATATTATAATAAGTCTTAGAGACTCGTTTGGAGCTCCAACAAGCCTAATAAGTACACTTTGCGCAAAAACTAAGTCTTTGTAACTAATTTTGCCTAAATCGGGCCTTTAGATGGGTTTTTTGGCTCCGAAGTGAATCTAGCGAAGTTGTTTAGGTCTCAAATGTGCAATTTAATATAATATATTATAATAAGTCTTAGGGACTCATTTTGAGCTCCAAAAACACTTAAAAACTCACCTCGCGCAAAAACTAAGTTCTTATAACTAGTTTGC
Organism: Boehmeria nivea var. tenacissima; assembly: GCA_018132145.1. Lineage (NCBI taxonomy): Eukaryota > Viridiplantae > Streptophyta > Magnoliopsida > Rosales > Urticaceae > Boehmeria > Boehmeria nivea. Next base: position 79,479 of record JACWIL010000020.1, on the reverse strand, counting down.
CTAAATCGAGCCCTAAAATGGGTATTTTGGCTCCCAAGTGACTCTAGCAAAGTTGTTGTGATCCAAATCAGTATTTGAATATATAATACATTAATATAATTCGTAGGGACTCATTTGAGCTCCAAAAACACTTAAAAACTCACCTCGCGCAAAAACTAAGTCTTTGTAACTAGTTTTTCCTAAATCGAGCTTTTAAACGGGTTTTTTGGCTCCGAAGTGACTCTAGCAAACTTATTTTGATCCTAAATGAGTATTTAAATAAATAATATATTATAATAAGTCTTAGAGACTCGTTTGGAGCTTCAACAAGCCTTATATGGTCACTTCGCGCAAAAACTAAGTCTTTGTAATTAGTTTTGCCTAAATCGAGCCTGTAGATGGGTTTTTTGGCTCCGAAGTGTATCTAGCGAAGTTGTTTAGGTCTCAAATGTGTATATTTATATAATATATTATAATAAGTCTTAGGGACTCATTTTGAGCTCCAACAACACAAAAAAACTTACCTCGCGCAAAAACTAAGTCCTTATAACTAGTTTGCCTAAATCGAGCCTTTAGATGGGTTTTTTTGGCTCCGAAGTGAATCTAGCTAAGTTGTTTTGGTCCCAAATGTGTAATTTAATATAATATATTATAATAAGTCTTAGGGACTCATTTTGATCTCCAACAACACTTAAAACTCACCACGCGCAAAAACTGAGCCCTAATAACTAGTTTGCCTAAATCGAGCCCTAAAATGGGTATTTAGGCTCCGAAGTGACTCTAGCAAAGTTGTTGTGATCCCAAATCAGTATTTGAACCTATAATACATTAATATAATTCGTATTTTGAGCTCCAACAACACTTAAAAACTCTCCTCGCGCAAAAAGTAAGTCGTTGTGACTAGTTTTTCCTAAATCGAGCTTTAAACGGATTTTTTGGCTCCGAAGTGACTCTAGCAAACTTATTTTGATCCTAAATTAGTATTTGAACAAATAAAATATTATAATAAATCTTAGAGACTCGTTTGGAGCTTCAACAAGCCTTATATGGTCACTTCGCGCAAAAATTAAGTCTTTGTAACTAGTTTTGCCGAAATCGAGCCTTTAGATAGGTTTTTTTGGCTCCGAAGTGAATCTAGCGAAGTTGTTTAGGTCTCAAATGTGTAAATTAACATAATATATTATAATAAGTCTTAGGGACTCATTTTGAGCTCCAACAACACTTAAAACTCACCTCGCGCAAAAAACTAAGTCCTTATAACTAGTTTGCCTAAATCGAGCCTTTAGATGGGTTTTTTGGCTCCGAACTGAATCTAGCGAAGTTGTTTAGGTCCCAAATATGTAATTTAATATAATATATTATAATAAGTCTTAGGGAGTCATTTTGAGTTGAACAATACTTAAAAACTCACCACGCGCAAAAACTAAGCCCTTATAACTAGTTTGCCTAAATCGAGTTCTAAATGGGTATTTAGGCTCCGAAGTGACTTTAGCAAAGTTGTTGTTATCCCAAATCTGTATTTGAACATATGATACATTAATATAATTCGTAGGGATTCATTTTGAGCTCCAACAACACTTAAAAACTCTCCTCGCGCAAAAACTAAGTCCCTTGTGACTAGTTTTTCCTAAATCGAGCTTTTAAACGGGTTATTTGGCTCCGAAGTGACTCTAGCAAACTTCTTTTGATCCTAAATGAGTATTTGAACAAATAAAATATTATAATAAGTCTTAGAGACTCGTTAGGAGCTCCAACAAGCCTTATAAGGTCACTTCGCGCAAAAACTAAGTCTTTGTAACTATTTTTGCCTAAATCGAGCCTTTATATAGGGTTTTATGGGCTCCGAAGTGAATCTAGCCAAGTTGTTTATTTCCCAAATGTGTAATTTAATATAATATATTATAATAAGTCTTAGGGACTCATTTTGAGCTCCAACAACACTTAAAAACTCACCACGCGCAAAAACTAAGCCCTTATAACTAGTTTGCCTAAATCGAGCCCTAAAATGGGTATTTAGGCTCCGAAGTGACTCTAGCAAAGTTGTTGTGATCACAAATCAGTATTTGAACAAATAATACATTAATATAATTCGTAGGGACTTATTTTGAGCTCCAACAACACTTAAAAACACTCCTCGCGCAAAAACTAAGTCCTTGTGACTAGTTTTTCCTAAATCGAGCTTTTAAACGGGTTTTTTAGCTCCGAAGTGACTCTAGCAAACTTATTTTGATCCTAAAGGAGTATTTGAACAAATAATATATTATAATAAGTCTTAGAGACTCGTTTGGAGCTCCAACAAGCCTTATAAGGTCACTTCCCGCAAAAACTAAGTCTTTGTATCTAGTTTTGCCTAAATCGAGCCTTTAGATGGGTTTTTTTGGCTCCGAACTGAATCTAGCGAAGTTGTTTAGGTCCCAAATGTGTAATTTAATATAATATATTATAACAAGTCTTAGGGAGTCATTTTGAGCTCCAACAACACTTAAAAACTCACCACGCGCAAAAACTAAGCCCTTATAACTAGTTTACCTAAATCGAGTCCTAAAATGGGTATTTAGGCTCCGAAGTGACTCGAGCAAAGTTGTTGTGATCCCAAATCCGTATTTGAACATATAATACATTAATATAATTCGTAGGGATTCATTTTGAGCTCCAACAAAATTTAAAAACTCTCCTCGCGCAAAAACTAACTCCTTGTGACTAGTTTTTCCTAAATCGAGCTTTTCAACGGGTTATTTGGCTCCGAAGTGACTCTAGCAAACTTCATTTGATCCTAAATGAGTATTTGAACAAAAAATATATTATAATAAGTCTTAGAGACTCGTTTGGAGCTCCAACAAGCCTTATAAAGTCAATTCGCGCAAAAACTAAGTCTTTGTAACTAGTTTTGCCTAAATCGAGCCTTTATATGGGTTTTTTTGGCTCCAAAGTGAATCTAGCGAAGTTGTTTAGGTCTCAAATGTGTAAATTAATATAATATATTATAATAAGTCTTAGGGACTCATTTTGAGCTCCAACAACAGTTAAAAACTCACCTCGCGCAAAAACTAAGTCCTTGTAACTAGTTTTTCGTAAATTGAGCTTTTAAACGGGTTTTTTTTGGCTCCGAAGTGACTCTAGAAAACTTATTTTGATCCTAAATGAGTATTTGAACAAAAAATATATTATAATAAGTCTTAGAGACTCGTTTGGAGCTCCAACAAGCCTAATAAGTACACTTTGCGCAAAAACTAAGTCTTTGTAACTAATTTTGCCTAAATCGGGCCTTTAGATGGGTTTTTTGGCTCCGAAGTGAATCTAGCGAAGTTGTTTAGGTCTCAAATGTGCAATTTAATATAATATATTATAATAAGTCTTAGGGACTCATTTTGAGCTCCAAAAACACTTAAAAACTCACCTCGCGCAAAAACTAAGTTCTTATAACTAGTTTGCCTAAATCGAGCCCTAAAATGGGTATTTTGGCTCCCAAGTGACTCTAGCAAAGTTGTTGTGATCCAAATCAGTATTTGAATATATAATACATTAATATAATTCGTAGGGACTCATTTTGAGCTCCAAAAACACTTAAAAACTCACCTCGCGCAAAAACTAAGTCTTTGTAACTAGTTTTTCCTAAATCGAGCTTTTAAACGGGTTTTTTGGCTCCGAAGTGACTCTAGCAAACTTATTTTGATCCTAAATGAGTATTTAAATAAATAATATATTATAATAAGTCTTAGAGACTCGTTTGGAGCTTCAACAAGCCTTATATGGTCACTTCGCGCAAAAACTAAGTCTTTGTAATTAGTTTTGCCTAAATCGAGCCTGTAGATGGGTTTTTTGGCTCCGAAGTGTATCTAGCGAAGTTGTTTAGGTCTCAAATGTGTATATTTATATAATATATTATAATAAGTCTTAGGGACTCATTTTGAGCTCCAACAACACAAAAAAACTTACCTCGCGCAAAAACTAAGTCCTTATAACTAGTTTGCCTAAATCGAGCCTTTAGATGGGTTTTTTTGGCTCCGAAGTGAATCTAGCTAAGTTGTTTTGGTCCCAAATGTGTAATTTAATATAATATATTATAATAAGTCTTAGGGACTCATTTTGATCTCCAACAACACTTAAAAACTCACCACGCGCAAAAACTGAGCCCTAATAACTAGTTTGCCTAAATCGAGCCCTAAAATGGGTATTTAGGCTCCGAAGTGACTCTAGCAAAGTTGTTGTGATCCCAAATCAGTATTTGAACCTATAATACATTAATATAATTCGTATTTTGAGCTCCAACAACACTTAAAAACTCTCCTCGCGCAAAAAGTAAGTCGTTGTGACTAGTTTTTCCTAAATCGAGCTTTTAAACGGATTTTTTGGCTCCGAAGTGACTCTAGCAAACTTATTTTGATCCTAAATTAGTATTTGAACAAATAAAATATTATAATAAATCTTAGAGACTCGTTTGGAGCTTCAACAAGCCTTATATGGTCACTTCGCGCAAAAATTAAGTCTTTGTAACTAGTTTTGCCGAAATCGAGCCTTTAGATAGGTTTTTTGGCTCCGAAGTGAATCTAGCGAAGTTGTTTAGGTCTCAAATGTGTAAATTAACATAATATATTATAATAAGTCTTAGGGACTCATTTTGAGCTCCAACAACACTTAAAACTCACCTCGCGCAAAAACTAAGTCCTTATAACTAGTTTGCCTAAATCGAGCCTTTAGATGGGTTTTTTGGCTCCGAACTGAATCTAGCGAAGTTGTTTAGGTCCCAAATATGTAATTTAATATAATATATTATAATAAGTCTTAGGGAGTCATTTTGAGTTGAACAATACTTAAAAACTCACCACGCGCAAAAACTAAGCCCTTATAACTAGTTTGCCTAAATCGAGTTCTAAAATGGGTATTTAGGCTCCGAAGTGACTTTAGCAAAGTTGTTGTTATCCCAAATCTGTATTTGAACATATGATACATTAATATAATTCGTAGGGATTCATTTTGAGCTCCAACAACACTTAAAAACTCTCCTCGCGCAAAAACTAAGTCCTTGTGACTAGTTTTTCCTAAATCGAGCTTTTAAACGGGTTATTTGGCTCCGAAGTGACTCTAGCAAACTTCTTTTGATCCTAAATGAGTATTTGAACAAATAAAATATTATAATAAGTCTTAGAGACTCGTTAGGAGCTCCAACAAGCCTTATAAGGTCACTTCGCGCAAAAACTAAGTCTTTGTAACTATTTTTGCCTAAATCGAGCCTTTATATAGGGTTTTTGGGCTCCGAAGTGAATCTAGCCAAGTTGTTTATTTCCCAAATGTGTAATTTAATATAATATATTATAATAAGTCTTAGGGACTCATTTTGAGCTCCAACAACACTTAAAAACTCACCACGCGCAAAAACTAAGCCCTTATAACTAGTTTGCCTAAATCGAGCCCTAAAATGGGTATTTAGGCTCCGAAGTGACTCTAGCAAAGTTGTTGTGATCACAAATCAGTATTTGAACAAATAATACATTAATATAATTCGTAGGGACTTATTTTGAGCTCCAACAACACTTAAAAACACTCCTCGCGCAAAAACTAAGTCCTTGTGACTAGTTTTTCCTAAATCGAGCTTTTAAACGGGTTTTTTAGCTCCGAAGTGACTCTAGCAAACTTCTTTTGATCCTAAATGAGTATTTGAACAAACAATATATTATAATAAGTCTTAGAGACTCGTTTGGAGCTCCAACAAGCCTTATAAAGTCACTTCGCGCAAAAACTAAGTCTTTGTAACTAGTTTTGCCTAAATCGAGCCTTTATATGGGTTTTTTTTGCTCCAAAGTGAATCTAGCGAAGTTGTTTAGGTCTCAAATGTGTAAATTAATATAATATATTATAATAAGTCTTAGGGACTCATTTTGAACTCCAAAAACACTTAAAAACTCACCTCGCGCAAAAACTAAGTTCTTATAACTAGTTTGCCTAAATCGAGCCCTAAAATGGGTATTTTGGCTCCCAAGTGACTCTAGCAAAGTTGTTGTGATCCAAATCAGTATTCGAATATATAATACATTAATATAATTCGTAGGGACTCATTTTGAGCTCCAACAACACTTAAAAACTCACCTCGCGCAAAAACTAAGTCTTTGTAACTAGTTTTTCCTAAATCGAGCTTTTAAACGGGTTTTTTGGCTCCGAAGTGACTCTAGCAAACTTATTTTGATCCTAAATGAGTATTTAAATAAATAGTATATTATAATAAGTCTTAGAGACTCGTTTGGAGCTTCAACAAGCCTTATATGGTCACTTCGCGCAAAAACTAAGTCTTTGTAATTAGTTTTGCCTAAATCGAGCCTGTAGATGGGTTTTTTGGCTCCGAAGTGAATCTAGCGAAGTTGTTTAGGTCTCAAATGTGTATATTTATATAATATATTATAATAAGTCTTAGGGACTCATTTTGAGCTCCAACAACACTAAAAACCTCACCTCGCGCAAAAACTAAGTCCTTATAACTAGTTTGCCTAAATCGAGCCTTTAGATGGGTTTTTTGGCTCCGAAGTGAATCTAGCTAAGTTGTTTTGGTCCCAAATGTGTAATTTAATATAATATATTATAATAAGTCTTAGGGACTCATTTTGATCTCCAACAACACTTAAAAACTCATCACGCGCAAAAACTAAGCCCTAATAACTAGTTTGCCTAAATCGAGCCCTAAAATGGGTATTTAGGCTCCGAAGTGACTCTAGCAAAGTTGTTGTGATCCCAAATCAGTATTTGAACCTATAATACATTAATATAATTCGTATTTTGAGCTCCAACAACACTTAAAAACTCTCCTCGCGCAAAAAGTAAGTCGTTGTGACTAGTTTTTCCTAAATCGAGCTTTTAAACGGATTTTTTGGCTCCGAAGTGACTCTAGCAAACTTATTTTGATCCTAAATGAGTATTTGAACAAATAACATATTATAATAAATTTTAGAGACTCGTTTGGAGCTTCAACAAGCCTTATATGGTCACTTCGCGCAAAAACTAAGTCTTTGTAACTAGTTTTGCCGAAATCGAGCCTTTAGATGGGTTTTTTGGCTCCGAAGTGAATCTAGCGAAGTTGTTTAGGTCTCAAATGTGTAAATTAATATAATATATTATAATAAGTCTTAGGGACTCATTTTGAGCTCCAACAACACTTAAAACTCACCTCGCGCAAAAACTAAGTCCTTATAACTAGTTTGCCTTAATCGAGCCTTTAGATGGGTTTTTTGGCTCCGAACTGAATCTAGCGAAGTTGTTTAGGTCCCAAATATGTAATTTAATATAATATATTATAATAAGTCTTAGGGAGTCATTTTGAGCTGGAACAACACTTAAAAACTCACCACGCGCAAAAACTAAGCCCTTATAACTAGTTTGCCTAAATCGAGTTCTACAATGGGTATTTAGGCTCCGAAGTGACTTTAGCAAAGTTGTTGTTATCCCAAATCTGTATTTGAACATATGATACATTAATATAATTCGTAGGTATTCATTTTGAGCTCCAACAACACTTAAAAACTCTCCTCGCGCAAAAACTAAGTCCTTGTGACTAGTTTTTCCTAAATCGAGTTTTTAAACGGGTTATTTGGCTCCGAAGTGACTCTAGCAAACTTCTTTTGATCCTAAATGAGTATTTGAACAAATAAAATATTATAATAAGTCTTAGAGACTCGTTAGGAGCTCCAACAAGCCTTATAAGGTCACTTCGCGCAAAAACTAAGTCTTTGTAACTATTTTTGCCTAAATCGAGCCTTTATATGGGGTTTTTGGGCTCCGAAGTGAATCTAGCCAAGTTGTTTATTTCCCAAATGTGTAATTTAATATAATATATTATAATAAGTCTTAGGGACTCATTTTGAGCTCCAACAACACTGAAAAACTCACCACGCGCAAAAACTAAGCCCTTATAACTAGTTTGCCTAAATCGAGCCCTAAAATGGGTATTTAGGCTCCGAAGTGACTCTAGCAAAGTTGTTGTGACCCCAAATCAGTGTTTGAACATATAATACATTAATATAATTCGTAGGGATTCATTTTGAGCTCCAACAACACTTAAAAACTCTCCTCGCGCAAAAACTAAGTCCTTGTGACTAGTTTTTCCTAAATCGAGCTTTTAAACGGGTTTTTTGGCTTCGAAGTGACTCTAGCAAACTTATTTTGATCCTAAATGAGTATTTGAACAAATAATATATTATAATAAGTGTTAGAGACTCATTTGGAGCTCCAACAAGCCTTATAAGTAGGGCTGTGCACAAATAACCGATAACCGAATTACCGCCCGCCCATTACCAAAACCGACCAAAAATAATGAAATTTTTGGGGCCCGAAAGTTGTTGGGCGGTTTCGGTAATTACCGAAACATTTGTGGGCGGTTTTTGGTTTTGATAAATTTTTTTCGGTTTACCAAAAAACCGCCCAAATTGATTGTTTTTTTTTTGTTTCAGTTTATACCCATTACCCAATAGGCCAATAGTCCAATATGGCAATACACATGCACTAGCCCACTGCCCACTATTGCCAGCCCAGCCCAGTAGCCCACCTCTTCGGTCTCTCTTCCCTTCCCCTCGTAGGTTTTTGTTAACTTAGAAGACCTTCGTTTCTTTCACCGAAAATCGACGGCGTGCCTCCCTCCGAAAATCCACGGAGCTTGTCGACGGCGTGCCTCCCTCCGAAAATCCACTGAGCTTGTCGACGGCGTGCCTCCCTCCGAAAATCCACGGAGCTTGTCGACGGCGTGCCTCCCTCCGAAAATCCACGGAGCTTGTCGACACAGCTCCGAGTCCCACGTTTGAGCAACGCCGGCCCTTCGAGCTCGATGCAAGGTCGTGGCTCTGATCAAAGCCGATAGCATAGACGAAGCTCTTTCGGCAATTAAGGCTTTTCAAAAGCCTACCTTGGATTTCAGCTTCTTCAAGGTTAGTTTTTTTCGTTTTTGAGCTTTTCTCTGTGAGTGTATATAATAATTTATGTGGTTGTTCAGGCCCAAATGTTGTTTAGTCACCAACTTGAAGTAGGAAAAACATGAGTTTTGTGTGTTTCTGTGAACTTCAATTCTGTATTTTGACTACCTTACTTAGATTATGACGTAGAAATTATTGGACTAAAGGCTCATATTGAACTTACAATTGCCTTGGTGAAATTCTCGTCTTTTTTGACAATTGAGGCGCAAAACTAATGGAAATAGTTAGAATGCTGTGTTGCAAAGATGATAGAATGGGCAGTCTAGGTTTCTGAGTGGTGTTATTTTGTATTGGAAGAATGTTGCTTGACATATTATACATTCGGTCTTTGTTAATTGCTTAGCATCAATTCTTTTTTTTTTTTTTTCCATGGATTTTTGGTTTTGTGTGAGAGAAAAAATGGCCAAATTTAAAGAACTTATCTCATATTCACCAAGATTACAAGACTACAGGAGAAGCAAAAAAGTCACAGTCAAATGTAATGAATAACAAAACCAAATATAGTAACACTTTAATGAATGTGACAACAGGACTAAAATTTCTTTTCTCAAATAAAGGCTTTTTTGCATATTGCAGTAGCAAGACTACAGAAATTCCACACACTCAAACAGGTCATCGCAGTTTAGAAGTATTTAATACCATCTTTAAAAAACTAACACGCAAAAAGCTTTGGTTAGATAAATAAGTATCTCATTTGGTTTATTGATGGATAGTTTTTTTTTTTTTTTTTGGTTTATTGATGTATGTTGTTATATGTTTAAGTGTATTATATTTCTTGTCATTGTTTTGACTTTTGATTGAAGGCTAAAATGGAAGATATAGAAGCAGAAATTCAATCTTATATTGATAATGAAACTAGAGTTGAAGATAAAGCACCTATTGAAGTGGAATGTGACGAGGAAAGTGGTGCCGTTGAAAAACAGGGGAAAAAAAGAAGATTTCAATCTGAAGTTTGGAACTTTTTTACTATGATTGAAGGAAGAAATCCTCCTAGGGCAGCTTGTAATTTTTGCAAAAAAGACTTGGCTGCTGATGTTAAACGAAGTGGAACTAGTGGTCTTTGGAATCATCATAGACATTGTGAAAAGAATCCCAACAATTTGGATGTAAAGAACCAAACAATTTTGGGATTTGGACCAAAGAAAGAAGGGGATACAGATGGTCGTCAATTAGCTGTTGTGCACTTTGATAAAGAAGCTTGTAGGTTGGCTGTTGCAAAATACATTGTGCTTGATGAATTATCATTTCGGCATGTAGAGCATGAAGGATTTAGAGAGTTGGTTCGTGTTCTTGAGCCTAGATTTACTCTTCCATCTCGTTTCACAGTTGCGAGAGATATTTTTCAACTCTATTTGGATGAGAAAGAGAAGTTGAAGAAGGTTTTGAAGGAAGAGAGGATATCAATCACCACTGACACATGGACTTCGATTCAAAACATTAACTACATGTGTATTACCGCGCATTGGGTGGATAGTGATTGGAAGTTACAGAAAAGAATTATCAGCTTTTGTCAAATAACTGATCACAAGGGGGAGACAATTGGGGCGGAGCTTGAGGGTTGTATTAATGCTTGGGGAATTCAAAAGCTATTTACAATTACGGTTGACAATGCATCGTCAAATAGTACGGCTATTGATTACATTAGAGAGAAATATCAACTTAAGAAAAGTGCACTTATATTGGACGGGGAGTTTTTACACTTGAGATGTTCCGCTCACATTGTTAATCTAATAGTCACGGAAGGTTTGAAGGAAAAGCATCGTTCGATTAGTAGCATTCGCAATGCAATAAGGTATGTTCGCTCATCTCCATCTAGGTTGTTGAAATTTAAAGAATGTGTAGTAAAAGAAGGAATTGAGTGTAAAGGACTTTTGAGCTTGGATGTGCCTACTAGGTGGAATTCCACCTACTTGATGTTGGAAATTGCATTGAAGTTTCAAACGGCATTCAAAAGGATGGAAAAAGATTTGAACTACATGAGTTACTTTGATGAAAATGATAAGGATGGACCACCTACGTTGGTGGATTGGAACAATGCAACAATCTTTGTGAAGTTTTTAAAGACTTTTTACGATGTGACGTTGAAATTTAGTGGGTCTACCTATGTTACTTCCAATTTGTACTTCTTGGAAATTTGTGAAATTCAAAGTGAGCTGTAGGGGTTGGCGGATGATGAAGAAAACTCAATGGTATTTGGCAATACGGCCACTTTGATGCAAAAGAAGTATGATAAGTATTGGGGTAGCATCGAAGGTACGAAAGCGCAGTTGATTATTGCTACCGTCCTTGATCCACGTTACAAGCTTGAATATGTCAGACATTCTTTTGAGATGTTTCATGATGTAACTGAAAGTGCGAAGTTGGTGAAAAAAATTGAATCTACCTTCCGTAAAATATTTGACCACTATAATGAGCATTTCTTCGGGGGCAAGAGAGCAACAAATTCGGAGGTTGCATCCGAGCCCAATGATGGTGATTCTAGTGCTGCGAGCTTGAGTTCTCAACCTGGAAAAGTGATGTCCAAATTTTTGTCTAAACGACGTAACAAGGATGGTGGTAGATTGAAGACTGAAGTGGATAAATACTTGGAGGAGCCATGTGAGGAATTTTATGGTGCTCGGTTTGACATTTTAGAATGGTGGAAGCTGAATGCCGCAAAGTATAACGTGTTATCTGCTATTGCTCGAGATGTACTAGCAGTGCCTGTAACTACGGTTCCATCCGAGTCTGCATTTTCCACAGGAGGCCGCATTCTTGATCCATTTAGGAGTGCACTAAGCCCAACAGTGGTGGAAGGCCTTATTTGTCTGAAAAATTGGTTGAGTTCAAACAAGCAACCAATTGTGATCAAAGAGTTCATGGATGAAGTTGAAGTTTTTGAGACATCAGAGCGCCTTGAGGAAGGTATTATAATTCGATAACAATATTGTCTTTGTATAATTTCTTTATATCTTATAATATATTGATCTATAATCTATTTAGTATTTCTGATCTAACATTTTTTGTTTTTGTTTTTTGCTAGAGATCGTATCATCTATAGCTAAATCTTCAACTTCGATGGGACCACCTCCTCCTCGACCACCAGGATTTTAGTTTACAATTTATTTCTTTTTGAATTTGGATGTCTTATGGATTTGAGAACCTATGATATAGTTTGATTATATTGTTATTATGAACACTTAAGTCTTATGGATTTTTAGTTTATGTGAAACAATATATGGATTTTCAATGTTTACTTCCTGATTTTTGCTTGATTAATTTTTGGTTACCCAAAAACCGACCAAATTCCGACCAAAAACCGAAATAAAATACCGAAACCGACCGCCATTTTTTGGGGGGTTTTTGGTTTTCATAATTCGAATTTTGGTTATATTGGTAAATTACCGAAACCGCCCAAAAACCAAATAACCGCCCAATGCTCAGGCCTACTTATAAGGTCACTTCGCGCGAAAACTAAGTCTTTGTAACTAGTTTTGCCTAAATCGAACCTTTAGATGGGTTTTTTGGCTCCGAGGTGAATCTAGCGAAGTTGTTTAGGTCTCAAATGTGTAAAATTATATAATATATTATAATAAGTCTTATGGACTCTAATTGAGATCCAACAACACTTAAAAACTCACCTCGCGCAAAAACTAAGTCCTTATAACTAGTTTGCCTAAATCGAGCCTTTAGATGGGTTTTTTGGCTCCAAAGTGAATCTAGCGAAGTTGTTTTGGTCCCAAATGTGTAATTTAGTATAATATAATAAGTCTTAGGGACTCATTTTGAGCTCCAACAACACTTAAAAACTCACCAAGCGCAAAAACTTAGCCCTTATAACTAGTTTGCCTAAATCGAGCCCTAAAATGGGTATTTAGGCTCCGAAGTGACTCTAGCAAAGTTGTTGTGATCACAAATCAGTATTTCAACATATAATACATTAATATAAGTCGTAGGGATTCATTTTGAGCTCCAACAACACTTAAAAACTCTCCTCACGCAAAAACTAAGTCCTTCCGACTAGTTTTTCCTAAATCGAGCTTTTAAACGGGTTTTTTGGCTCCGAATTGACTGTAGCAAACTTATTTTGATCCTAAATGAGTATTTGAATAAATAATATATTCTAATAAGCCTTAGAGACTCGTTAGGAGCTCCAACAAGCCTTATAAGGTCACTTCGCGCAAAAACTAAGTCTTTGTGACTATTTTTGCCTAAATCGAGCCTTTATAAGGGTTTTTTGGGCTCCGAAGTGAATCTAGCCAAGTTGTTTATTTCCCAAATGTGTAATTTAATATAATATATTATAATAAGTCTTAAGGACTCATTTTGAGCTCCAACAACACTTAAAAACTCACCACGCGCAAAAACTAAGTTGTTATAACTAGTTTGCCCAAATCGAGCCCTAAACTGGGTATTTAGGCTCCGAAGTGACTCTAGCAAAGTTGTTGTGATCCCAAATCAGTATTTGAACAAATAATACATTAATATAATTCGTAGGGACTTATTTTGAGCTCCAACAACACTTAAAAACACTCCTCGCGCAAAAACTAAGTCCTTGTGACTAGTTTTTCCTAAATCGAGCTTTTAAACGGGTTTTTTGGCTCCGAAGTGACTCTAGCAAACTTATTTTGATCCTAAAGGAGTATTTGAACAAATAATATATTATAATAAGTCTTAGAGACTCGTTTGGAGCTCCAACAAGCCTTATAAGGTCACTTCGCGCAAAAACTAAGTCTTTGTATCTAGTTTTGCTTAAATCGAGCCTTTAGATGGGTTTTTTTGGCTCCGAACTGAATCTAGCGAAGTTGTTTAGGTCCCAAATGTGTAATTTAATATAATATATTATAATAAGTCTTAGGGAGTCATTTTGAACTCCAACAACACTTAAAAACTCGCCACGCGCAAAAACTAAGCCCTTATAACTAGTTTGCCTAAATCGAGTCCTAAAATGGGTATTTAGGCTCCGAAGTGACTCTAGCAAAGTTGTTGTGATCCCAAATCAGTATTTGAACAAATAATACATTCATATAATTCGTAGGGACGTATTTTGAGCTCCAACAACACTTAAAAACTCTCCTCGCGCAAAAACTAACTCCTTGTGACTAGTTTTTCCTAAATCGAGCTTTTAAACGGGTTATTTGGCTCCGAAGTGACTCTAGCAAACTTCTTTTGATCCTAAATAAGTATTTGAACAAAAAATATATTATAATAAGTCTTAGAGACTCGTTTGGAGCTCCAACAAGCCTTATAAAGTCACTTCGCGCAAAAACTAAGTCTTTGTAACTAGTTTTGCCTAAATCGAGCCTTTATATGGGTTTTTTTGGCTCCAAAGTGAATCTAGCGAAGTTTTTTATCTCTCAAATGTGTAAATTAATATAATATATTATAATAAGTCTTAGGGACTCATTTTGAGCTCCAACAACAGTTAAAAACTCTCCTCGCGCAAAAAGTAAGTCGTTGTGACTAGTTTTTCCTAAATCGAGCTTTTAAACGGATTTTTTGGCTCCGAAGTGACTCTAGCAAACTTATTTTGATCCTAAATGAGTATTTAAACAAATAACATATTATAATAAATCTTAGAGACTCGTTTGGAGCTTCAACAAGCCTTATATGGTCACTTCGCGCAAAAACTAAGTCTTTGTAACTAGTTTTGCCGAAATCGAGCCTTTAGATGGGTTTTTTGGCTCCGAAGTGAATCTAGCGAATTTGTTTAGGTCTCAAATGTGTAAATTAACATAATATATTATAATAAGTCTTAGGGACTCATTTTGAGCTCCTACAACACTTATAACTCACCTCGCGCAAAAACTAAGTCCTTATAACTAGTTTGCCTAAATCGAGCCTTTAGATGGGTTTTTTGGCTCCGAACTGAATCTAGCGAAGTTGTTTAGGTCCCAAATATGTAATTTAATATAATATATTATAATAAGTCTTAGGGAGTCATTTTGAGCTGGAACAACACTTAAAAACTCACCACGCGCAAAAACTAAGCCCTTATAACTAGTTTGCCTAAATCGAGCCCTAAAATGGGTATTTAGGCTCCGAAGTGACTCTAGCAAAGTTGTTGTGACCCCAAATCAGTGTTTGAACATATAATACATTAATATAATTCGTAGGGATTCATTTTGAGCTCCAACAACACTTAAAAACTCTCCTCGCGCAAAAACTAAGTCCTTGTGACTAGTTTTTCCTAAATCGAGCTTTTAAACGGGTTTTTTGGCTTCGAAGTGACTCTAGCAAACTTATTTTGATCCTAAATGAGTATTTGAACAAATAATATATTATAATAAGTGTTAGAGACTCATTTGGAGCTCCAACAAGCCTTATAAGGTCACTTCGCGCAAAAACTAAGTCTTTGTAACTAGTTTTGCCTAAATCGAACCTTTAGATGGGTTTTTTGGCTCCGAGGTGAATCTAGCGAAGTTGTTTAGGTCTCAAATGTGTAAAATTATATAATATATTATAATAAGTCTTATGGACTCTATTTGAGATCCAACAACACTTAAAAACTTACCTCGCGCAAAAACTAAGTCCTTATAACTAGTTTGCCTAAATCGAGCCTTTAGATGGGTTTTTTGGCTCCTAAGTGCATCTAGCGAAGTTGTTTTGGTCCCAAATGTGTAATTTAGTATAATATAATAAGTCTTAGGGACTCATTTTGAGCTCCAACAACACTTAAAAACTCACCAAGCGCAAAAACTTAGCCCTTATAACTAGTTTGCCTAAATCGAGCCCTAAAATGGGTATTTAGGCTCCGAAGTGACTCTAGCAAAGTTGTTGTGATCACAAATCAGTATTTCAACATATAATACATTAATATAAGTCGTAGGGATTCATTTTGAGCTCCAACAACACTTAAAAACTCTCCTCACGCAAAAACTAAGTCCTTGTGACTAGTTTTTCCTAAATCGAGCTTTTAAACGGGTTTTTTGGCTCCGAAGTGACTGTAGCAAACTTATTTTGATCCTAAATGAGTATTTGAATAAATAATATATTATAATAAGCCTTAGAGACTCGTTAGGAGCTCCAACAAGCCTTATAAGGTCACTTCGCGCAAAAACTAAGTCTTTGTAACTATTTTTGCCTAAATCGAGCCTTTATAAGGGTTTTTTGGGCTCCGAAGTGAATCTAGCCAAGTTGTTTATTTCCCAAATGTGTAATTTAATATAATATATTATAATAAGTCTTAGGGACTCATTTTGAGCTCCAACAACACTTAAAAACTCACCACGCGCAAAAACTAAGTTGTTATAACTAGTTTGCCCAAATCGAGCCCTAAACTGGGTATTTAGGCTCCGAAGTGACTCTAGCAAAGTTGTTGTGATCCCAAATCAGTATTTGAACAAATAATACATTCATATAATTCGTAGGGACGTATTTTGAGCTCCAACAACACTTAAAAACTCTCCTCGCGCAAAAACTAACTCCTTGTGACTAGTTTTTCCTAAATCGAGCTTTTAAACGGGTTATTTGGCTCCGAAGTGACTCTAGCAAACTTCTTTTGATCCTAAATAAGTATTTGAACAAAAAATATATTATAATAAGTCTTAGAAACTCGTTTGGAGCTCCAACAAGCCTTATAAAGTCACTTCGCGCAAAAACTAAGTCTTTGTAACTAGTTTTGCCTAAATCGAGCCTTTATATGGGTTTTTTTGGCTCCAAAGTGAATCTAGCGAAGTTTTTTATCTCTCAAATGTGTAAATTAATATAATATATTATAATAAGTCTTAGGGACTCATTTTGAGCTCCAACAACAGTTAAAAACTCTCCTCGCGCAAAAAGTAAGTCGTTGTGACTAGTTTTTCCTAAATCGAGCTTTTAAACGGATTTTTTGGCTCCGAAGTGACTCTAGCAAACTTATTTTGATCCTAAATGAGTATTTAAACAAATAACATATTATAATAAATCTTAGAGACTCGTTTGGAGCTTCAACAAGCCTTATATGGTCACTTCGCGCAAAAACTAAGTCTTTGTAACTAGTTTTGCCGAAATCGAGCCTTTAGATGGGTTTTTTGGCTCCGAAGTGAATCTAGCGAATTTGTTTAGGTCTCAAATGTGTAAATTAACATAATATATTATAATAAGTCTTAGGGACTCATTTTGAGCTCCTACAACACTTATAACTCACCTCGCGCAAAAACTAAGTCCTTATAACTAGTTTGCCTAAATCGAGCCTTTAGATGGGTTTTTTGGCTCCGAACTGAATCTAGCGAAGTTGTTTAGGTCCCAAATATTTAATTTAACATAATATATTATAATAAGTCTTAGGGAGTCATTTTGAGCTGGAACAACACTTAAAAACTCACCACGCGCAAAAACTAAGCCCTTATAACTAGTTTGCCTAAATCGAGCCCTAAAATGGGTATTTAGGCTCCGAAGTGACTCTAGCAAAGTTGTTGTGACCCCAAATCAGTGTTTGAACATATAATACATTAATATAATTCGTAGGGATTCATTTTGAGCTCCAACAACACTTAAAAACTCTCCTCGCGCAAAAACTAAGTCCTTGTGACTAGTTTTTCCTAAATCGAGCTTTTAAACGGGTTTTTTGGCTTCGAAGTGACTCTAGCAAACTTATTTTGATCCTAAATGAGTATTTGAACAAATAATATATTATAATAAGTGTTAGAGACTCATTTGGAGCTCCAACAAGCCTTATAAGGTCACTTCGCGCAAAAACTAAGTCTTTGTAACTAGTTTTGCCTAAATCGAACCTTTAGATGGGTTTTTTGGCTCCGAGGTGAATCTAGCGAAGTTGTTTAGGTCTCAAATGTGTAAAATTATATAATATATTATAATAAGTCTTATGGACTCTATTTGAGATCCAACAACACTTAAAAACTTACCTCGCGCAAAAACTAAGTCCTTATAACTAGTTTGCCTAAATCGAGCCTTTAGATGGGTTTTTTGGCTCCTAAGTGCATCTAGCGAAGTTGTTTTGGTCCCAAATGTGTAATTTAGTATAATATAATAAGTCTTAGGGACTCATTTTGAGCTCCAACAACACTTAAAAACTCACCAAGCGCAAAAACTTAGCCCTTATAACTAGTTTGCCTAAATCGAGCCCTAAAATGGGTATTTAGGCTCCGAAGTGACTCTAGCAAAGTTGTTGTGATCACAAATCAGTATTTCAACATATAATACATTAATATAAGTCGTAGGGATTCATTTTGAGCTCCAACAACACTTAAAAACTCTCCTCACGCAAAAACTAAGTCCTTGTGACTAGTTTTTCCTAAATCGAGCTTTTAAACGGGTTTTTTGGCTCCGAAGTGACTGTAGCAAACTTATTTTGATCCTAAATGAGTATTTGAACAAATAATATATTATAATAAGTCTTAGAGACTCGTTTGGAGCTCCAACAAGCCTTATAAGGTCACTTCACGCAAAAACTAAGTCTTTGTATCTAGCTTTGCCTAAATCGAGTCTTTAGATGGGTTTTTTTGGCTCCGAAGTGAATCTAGCGAAGTTGTTTAGGTCCCAAATGTGTAATTTAATATAATATATTATAATAAGTCTTAGGGACTCATTTTGAGCTCCAACAACAGTTAAAAACTCACCTCGCGCAAAAACTAAGTCCTTGTAACTAGTTTTTCGTAAATTGTGCTTTTAAACGGGTTTTTTGGCTCCGAAGTGACTCTAGAAAACTTATTTTGATCCTAAATGAGTATTTGAACAAAAAATATATTATAATAAGTCTTAGAGACTCGTTTGGAGCTCCAACAAGCCTAATAAGTACACTTTGCGCAAAAACTAAGTCTTTGTAACTAATTTTGCCTAAATCGGGCCTTTAGATGGGTTTTTTGGCTCCGAAGTGAATCTAGCGAAGTTGTTTAGGTCTCAAATGTGCAATTTAATATAATATATTATAATAAGTCTTAGGGACTCATTTTGAGCTCCAAAAACACTTAAAAACTCACCTCGCGCAACAACTAAGTTCTTATAACTAGTTTGCCTAAATCGAGCCCTAAAATGGGTATTTTGGCTCCCAAGTGACTCTAGCAAAGTTGTTGTGATCCAAATACGTATTTGAATATATAATACATTAATATAATTCGTAGGGACTCATTTTGAGCTCCAACAACACTTAAAAACTCACCTCGCGCAAAAACTAAGTCTTTGTAACTAGTTTTTCCTAAATCGAGCTTTTAAACGGGTTTTTTGGCTCCGAAGTGACTCTAGCAAACTTATTTTGATTCTAAATGAGTATTTAAATAAATAATATATTATAATAAGTCTTAGAGACTCGTTTGGAGCTTCAACAAGCCTTATATGGTCACTTCGCACAAAAACTAAGTCTTTGTAACTATTTTTGCCTAAATTGAGCCATTATAAGGGTTTTTTGGGCTCCGAAGTGAATCTAGCCAAGTTCTTTATTTCCCAAATGTGTAATTTAATATAATATATTATAATAAGTCTTAGGAACTCATTTTGAGCTCCAACAACACTTAAAAACACTCCTCGCGCAAAAACTAAGTCCTTGTGACTAGTTTGTCCTAAATCGAGCTTTTGAACGGATTTTTTGGCTCCGAAGTGACTCTAGCAAACTTATTTTGATCCTAAAGGAGTATTTGACCAAATAATATATTATAATAAGTCTTAGAGACTCGTTTGGAGCTCCAACAAGCCTTATAAGGTCACTTCGCACAAAAACTAAGTCTTTGTATCTAGTTTTGCCTAAATCGAGCCTTTAGATGGGTTTTTTGGCTCCGAAGTGAATCTAGCGATGTTGTTTAGGTCTCAAAAGTGTAATTTAATATAATATATTAAAATAAGTCTTAGAGACTCATTTTGAGCTCCAACAATACTTAAAAACTCACCTCGCGCAAAAACTGTCCTTATAACTAGTTTGCCTAAATCGAGCCCTAAAATGGGTATTTTGGCTCCGAAGTGACTCTAGCAAAGTTGTTGTGATCCAAATAAGTATTTGAACATATAATACATTAATATAATTCGTAGGGACTCATTTTGAGCTCCAACAACACTTAAAAACTCACCTCGCGCAAAAACTAAGTCCTTGTAACTAGTTTTCCTAAATCGAGCTTTTAAACGGGTTATTTGGCTCCGAAGTGACTCTAGCAAACTTATTATGATCTTAAATGAGTATTTGAACAAATAATATATTATAATAAGTCTTAGAGACTCGTTTGGAGCTCCAACAAGCCTTATAAGGTCACTTCGCGCAAAAACTAAGTGTTTGTAACTAGTTTTGCCTAAATCGAGCCTTTAGATGGGTTTTTTGGCTCCGAAGTGCATCTAGCGATGTTGTTTAGGTCCCAAATGTGTAATAAAATATGATATATTATAATAAGTCTTAGGGACTCAATTTGAGCTCCAACAACACTTAAAAACTCACCACGCGCAAAAACTAAGTCCTTATAACTAGTTTGCCCAAATCGAGCCCTAAACTGGGTATTTAGGCTCCGAAGTGACTCTAGAAAAGTTGTTGTGATCCCAAATCAGTATTTGAACATATAATACATTAATATAATTCGTAGGGACTCATTTTGAGCTCCAACAACACTTAAAAACACTCCTCGCGCAAAAACTAAGTCCTTGTGACTAGTTTTTCCTAAATCGAGCTTTTAAACGGGTTTTTTGGCTCCGAAGTGACTCTAGCAAACTTATTTTGAACCTAAAGGAGTATTTAAAGAAATAATATATTATAATAAGTCTTAGAGACTCGTTTGGAGCTCCAACAAGCCTTATAAGGTCACTTCGCGCAAAAACTAAGTCTTTGTAACTAGTTTTGCCTAAATCGAGCCTTTAGATGGGTTTTTTTGGCTCCGAAGTGCATCTAGCGAAGTTGTTTAGGTCCCAAATGTGTAATTTAATATAATATATTATAATAAGTCTTAGGGACTCATTTTGATCTCCAACACCACTTAAAAACTCACCACGCGCAAAAACTAAGTCCTTATAACTAGTATGCCCAAATCGAGCCCTAAACTGGGTATTTAGGTTCCGAAGTGACTCTAGCAAAGTTGTTGCGATCCCAAATCAGTATTTGAACATATAATACATTAATATAATTCGTAGGGACTCATTTTGAGCTCCAACAACACGTAAAAACTCACCACGCGCAAAAACTAAGTCCTTATAACTAGTTTGCCCAAATCGAGCCCTAAACTGGGTATATAGGCTCCGAAGTGACTCTAGCAAAGTTGTTGCAATCCCAAATCAGTATTTGAACATATAATACATTAATATAATTCGTAGGTACTCATTTTGAGCTCCAACAACACTTAAAAACACTCCTCGCGCAAAAACTAAGTCCTTGTGACTAGTTTTTCCTAAATCGAGCTTTTGAACGGGTTTTTGGGCTCCGAAGTGACTCTAGCAAACTTATTTTGATCCTAAAGGAGTATTTGAACAAATAATATATTATAATAAGTCTTAGAGACTCGTTTGGAGCTCCAACAAGCCTTATAAGGTCACTTCGCGCAAAAACTAAGTCTTTGTATCTAATTTTGCCTAAATCGAGCCTTTAGATGGGTTTTTTTGGCTCCGAAGTGAATCTAGCGAAGTTGTTTAGGTCTCAAAAGTGTAATTTAATATAATATATTATAATAAGTCTTAGAGACTCATTTTGAGCTCCAACAACACTTAAAAACTCACCTCGCGCAAAAACTAAGTCCTTATAACTAGTTTGCCTAAATCGAGCCCTAAAATGGGTATTTTGGCTTCGAAGTGACTCTAGCAAAGTTGTTGTGATCCAAATCAGTATTTGAACATATAATACATTAATATAATTCGTAGGCACTCATTTTGAGCTCCAACAACACCTAAAAACTCACCTCGTGCAAAAACTAAGTCCTTGTAACTAGTTTTTCCTAAATCGAGCTTTTAAACGGGTTTTTTGGCTCCGAAGTGACTCTAGCAAACTTATTTTGATCCTAAAGGAGTATTTGAACAAATAATATATTATAATAAGTCTTAGAGACTCGTTTGGAGATCCAACAAGCCTTATAAGGTCACTTCGCGCAAAAACTAAGTCTTTGTATCTAATTTTGCCTAAATCGAGCCATTAGATGGGTTTTTTGGCTCCGAAGTGAATCTAGCGATGTTGTTTAGGTCTCAAAAGTGTAATTTAATATAATATATTAAAATAAGTCTTAGAGACTCATTTTGAGCTCCAACAATACTTAAAAACTCACCTCGCGCAAAAACTGTCCTTATAACTAGTTTGCCTAAATCGAGCCCTAAAATGGGTATTTTGGCTCCGAAGTGACTCTAGCAAAGTTGTTGTGATCCAAATAAGTATTTGAACATATAATACATTAATATAATTCGTAGGGACTCATTTTGAGCTCCAACAACACTTAAAAACACTCCTCGCGCAAAAACTAAGTCCTTGTAACTAGTTTTTCCTAAATCGAGCTTTTAAACGGGTTTTTTTGGCTCCAAAGTGACTCTAGCAAACTTATTTTGATCCTAAATGTGTATTTGAACAAAGAATATATTTTAAGAAGTCTTAGAGACTCGTTTGGAGCACCAATAAGCCTTATAAGGTAACTTCACGCAAAAAATAAGTCTTTGTAACTAGTTTTGCCTAAATCGAGCCTTTAGATGGGTTTTTTGGCTCCGAAGTGCATCTAGCGAAGTTGTTTAGGTCCCAAATGTGTAATTTAATATAATATATTATAATAAGTCTTAGGGACTCATTTTGAGCTCCAACAACACTTAAAAACTCACCACGCGCAAAAACTAAGTCCTTATAACTCGTTTGCCCAAATCGAGCCCTAAACATAGTATATAGGCTCCGAAGTGACTCTAGCAAAGTTGTTGCGATCCCAAATCAGTATTTGAACATATAATACATTAATATAATTTGTAGGGACTCATTTTGAGCTCCAACAACACTTAAAAACACTCCTCGCGCAAAAACTAAGTCCTTGTGACTAGTTTTTCCTAAATCGAGCTTTTGAACGGGTTTTTTGGCTCCGAAGTGACTCTAGCAAACTTATTTTGATCCTAAAGGAGTATTTGAACAAATAATATATTATAATAAGTCTTAGAGACTCGTTTGGAACTCCAACAAGCCTTATAAGGTCACTTCGCGCAAAAACTAAGTCTTTGTATCTAATTTTGCCTAAATCGAGCCATTAGATGGGTTTTTTTGGCTCCGAAGTGAATCTAGCAAAGTTGTTTAGGTCTCAAAAGTGTAATTTAATATAATATATTATAGTAAGTCTTAGAGACTCATTTTGAGCTCCAACAACACTTAAAAACTCACCTCGCGCAAAAACGAAGTCCTTATAAATAGTTTGCCTAAATCGAGCCCTAAAATGGGTTTTTTGGCTCCGAAGTGACTCTAGCAAAGTTGTTGTGATCCAAATCAGTATTTGAACATATAATACATTAATATAATTCGTAGGGACTCATTTTGAGCTCCAACAGCACTTAAAAACTCACGTCGCGCAAAAACTAAGTCCTTGTAACTAGTTTTTCCTAAATCGAGCTTTTAAACGGGTTTTTTGGCTCCGAAGTGACTCTAGCAAACTTATTATGATCTTAAATGAGTATTTGAACAAATAATATATTATAATAAGTCTTAAAGACTCGTTTGGAGCCCCAACAAGCCTTATAAGGTCACTTCGCGCAAAAACTAAGTCTTTGTAACTAGTTTTGCCTAAATCGAGCCTTTAGATGAGTTTTTTGGGCTCCGAAGTGCATCTAGCGAAGTTGTTTAGGTCCCAAATGTGTAATTTAATATAATATATTATAATAAGTCTTAGGGACTCATTTTGAGCCCCAACAACACTTAAAAACTCACCACGCGCAAAAACTAAGTCCTTATAACTAGTTTGCCCAAATCGAGCCCTAAACTGGGTATTTAGGCTCCGAAGTGACTCTAGCAAAGTTGTTGCGATCCCAAATCAGTATTTGAACATATAATACATTAATATAAATCGTAGGGACTCATTTTGAGCTCCAACAACACTTAAAAACACTCCTCGCACAAAAACTAAGTCCTTGTGACTAGTTTGTCCTAAATCGAGCTTTTGAACGGGTTTTTGGGCTCCGAAGTGACTCTAGCAAACTTATTTTGATCCTAAAGGAGTATTTGACCAAATAATATATTATAATAAGTCTTAGAGACTCGTTTGGAGCTCCAACAAGCCTTATAAGGTCACTTCGCACAAAAACTAAGTCTTTGTATCAAGTTTTGCCTAAATCGAGCCTTTAGATGGGTTTTTTGGCTCCGAAGTGAATCTAGCGAAGTTGTTCAGGTCTCAAAAGTGTAATTTAATATAATATATTAGAATAAGTCTTAGGGACTCATTTTGAGCTCCAACAACACTTAAAAACTCACCTCGCGCAAAAACTAAGTCCTTATAACTAGTTTGCCTAAATCAAGCCCTAAAATGGGTATTTTGGCTCCGAATTGACTCTAGCAAAGTTGTTGTGATCCAAATCAGTATTTGAACATATAATACATTAATATAATTCGTAGGGACTCATTTTGAGCTCCAACAACACCTAAAAACACACCTCGCGCAAAAACTAAGTCCTTGTAACTAGTTTTTCCTAAATCGAGCTTTTAAACGGGTTTTTTTGGCTCCGAAGTGACTCTAGCAAACTTATTTTGATCTTAAATGAGTATTTGAACAAATAATATATTATAATAAGTCTTAGAGACTCGTTTGGAGCTCCAACAAGCCTTATAAGGTCACTTCCCGCAAAAACTAAGTCTTTGTAACTAGTTTTGCCTAAATCGAGCCTTTAGATGGGTTTTTTGGCTCCGAAGTGCATCTAGCGAAGTTGTTTAGGCCCCAAATGTGTAATATAATATAATATATTATAATAAGTCTTAGGGACTCATTTTGAGCTCCAACAGCACTTAAAAACTCACCACGCGCAAAAACTAAGTCCTTATAACTAGTTTGCCCAAATCGAGCCCTAAACTGGGTATTTAGGCTCCGAAGTGACTCTAGCAAAGTTGTTGCGATCTCAAATCAGTATTTGAACATATAATACATTAATATAAATCGTAGGGACTCATTTTGAGCTCCAACAACACTTAAAAACACTCCTCGCTCAAAAACTAAGTCCTTGTGACTAGTTTGTCCTAAATCGAGCTTTTGAACGGGTTTTTTGGCTCCGAAGTGACTCTAGCAAACTTATTTTGATCCTAAAGGAGTATTTGACCAAATAATATATTATAATAAGTCTTAGAGACTCGTTTGGAGCTCCAACAAGCCTTATAAGGTCACTTCCCGCAAAAACTAAGTCTTTGTAACTAGTTTTGCCTAAATCGAGCCTTTAGATGGGTTTTTTGGCTCCGAAGTGCATCTAGCGAAGTTGTTTAGGCCCCAAATGTGTAATATAATATAATATATTATAATAAGTCTTAGGGACTCATTTTGAGCTCCAACAGCACTTAAAAACTCACCACGCGCAAACACTAAGTCCTTATAACTAGTTTGCCCAAATCGAGCCCTAAACTGGGTATTTAGGCTCCGAAGTGACTCTAGCAAAGTTGTTGTGATCCCAAATCAGTATTTGAACATATAATACATTAATATAATTCGTAGGGACTTATTTTGAGCTCCAACAACACTTAAAAACACTCCTCGCGCAAAATCTAAGTCCTTGTGACAAGTTTTTCCTAAATCGAGCTTTTAAACGGGTTTTTTGGCTCCGAAGTGACTCTAGCAAATTTATTTTGATCCTAAAGGAGTATTTGAATAAAAAATATATTATAATAAGTCTTAGAGACTCGTTTGGAGCTCCAACAAGCCTTATAAGGTCACTTCGCGCAAAAACTAAGTCTTTGTATCTAGTTTTGCCTAAATCGAGCCTTTTGATGGGTTTTTTGGCTCCGAAGTGAATCTAGCGAAGTTGTTCTGGTCTCAAAAGTGTAATTTAATATAATATATTATAATAAGTCTTAGAGACTCATTTTGAGCTCCAACAACACTTAAAAACTCACCTCGCGCAAAAACTAAGTTCTTATAACTAGTTTGCGTAAATCGATCCCTAAATTGGGTATTTTAGCTCCGAATTGACTCTAGCAAAGTTGTTGTGATCCAAATCAGTATTTGAACATATAATACATTAATATAATTCGTAGGGACTCATTTTGAGCTCCAACAACACTTAAAAACTCACCTCGCGCAAAAACTAAGTCCTTGTAACTAGTTTTTCCTAAATCGAGCTTTTAAACGGGTTTTTTTGGCTCCGAAGTGACTCTAGCAAACTTATTTTGATCTTAAATGAGTATTTGAACAAATAATATATTATAATACGTCTTAGAGACTCGTTTGGAGCCCCAACAAGCCTTATAAGGTCACTTCGCGCAAAAACTAAGTCTTTGTAACTAGTTTTGCCTAAATCGAGCCTTTAGATGGGTTTTTTGGCTCCGAAGTGCATCTAGCGAAGTTGTTTAGGTCCCAAATGTGTAATATAATATAATATATTATAATAAGTCTTAGGGACTCATTTTGACCTCCAACAACACTTAAAAACTCACCACGCGCAAAAACTAAGTCCTTATAACTAGTTTGCCCAAATCGAGCCCTGAACTGGGTATTTAGGCTCCGAAGTGACTCTAGCAAAGTTGTTGTGATCCAAATCAGTATTTGAACATATAATACATTAATATAATTCGTAGGGACTCATTTTGAGCTCCAACAACACTTAAAAACTCACCTCGCGCAAAAACTAAGTCCTTGTAACTAGTTTTTCCTAAATCGAGCTTTTAAACGGGGTTTTTTGGCTCCGAAGTGACTCTAGCA
This sequence comes from Boehmeria nivea var. tenacissima, assembly GCA_018132145.1. Classification (NCBI taxonomy): domain Eukaryota; kingdom Viridiplantae; phylum Streptophyta; class Magnoliopsida; order Rosales; family Urticaceae; genus Boehmeria; species Boehmeria nivea. The sequence goes on along the minus strand of JACWIL010000020.1, from coordinate 52,832 downwards.
AATTTATTTTGATCCTAAAGGAGTATTTGAACAAATAATATATTATAATAAGTCTTAGAGACTCGTTTGGAGCTCCAACAAGCCTTATAAGGTCACTTCGCGCAAAAACTAAGTCTTTGTAACTAGTTTTGCCTAAATCGAGCCTTTAGATGGGTTTTTTGGCTCCGACGTGCATCTAGCGAAGTTGTTTAGGTCCCAAATTTGTAATAAAATATGATATATTATAATAAGTCATAGGGACTCATTTTGAGCTCCAAAATCACTTAAAAACTCACCACGCGCAAAAACTAAGTCCTTATAACTAGTTTGCCCAAATCGAGCCCTAAACTGGGTATTTAGGCTCCGAAGTGACTCTAGCAAAGTTGTTGTGATCCCAAATCAGTATTTGAAAATATAATACATTAATATAATTCGTAGGGACTCATTTTGAGCTCCAACAACACTTAAAAACACTCCTCGCACAAAAACTAAGTCCTTGTGACTAGTTTTTCCTAAATCGAGCTTTTAAACGGGTTTTTTGGCTCCGAAGTGACTCTAGCAAATTTATTTTGATCCTAAAGGAGTATTTGAACAAATAATATATTATAATAAGTATTAGAGACTCTTTTAGAGCTCCAACAAGCCTTATAAGGTCACTTCGCGCAAAAACTAAGTCTTTGTAACAAGTTTTGCCTAAATCGAGCCTTTAGATGGGTTTATTGGCTCCGAAGTGCATCTAGCGAAGTTGTTTAGTTCCCAAATGTGTAATTTAATATAATATATTATAATAAGTCTTAGGGACTCATTTTGATCTCCAACAACACTTAAAAACTCACCACGCGCAAAAACTTAGTCCTTATAACTAGTTTGCCCAAATCGAGCCCTAAACTGGGTATTTAGGTTCCGAAGTGACTCTAGCAAAGTTGTTGCGATCCCAAATCAGTATTTGAACATATAATACATTAATATAATTCGTAGGGACTCATTTTGAGCTCCAACAACACTTAAAAAATACTCCTCGCGCAAAAACTAAGTCCTTGTGACTAGTTTGTCCTAAATCGAGCTTTTGAAAAGGGTTTTTTGGCTCCGAAGTGACTCTAGCAAACTTATTTTGACCCTAAAGGAGTATTTGAATAAAAAATATATTATAATAAGTCTTAGAGACTCGTTTGGAGCTCCAACAAGCCTTATAAGGTCACTTCGCGCATAAACTAAGTCTTTGTATCTAGTTTTGCCTAAATCGAGCCTTTTGATGGGTTTTTTGGCTCCGAAGTGAATCTAGCGAAGTTGTTCTGGTCTCAAAAGTGTAATTTAATATAATATATTATAATAAGTCTTAGAGACTCATTTTGAGCTCCAACAACACTTAAAAACTCACCTCGCGCAAAAACTAAGTTCTTATAACTAGTTTGCCTAAATCGATCCCTAAATTGGGTATTTTAGCTCCGAATTGACTCTAGCAAAGTTGTTGTGATCCAAATCAGTATTTGAACATATAATACATTAATATAATTCGTAGGGACTCATTTTGAGCTCCAACAACACTTAAAAACTCACCTCGCGCAAAAACTAAGTCCTTGTAACTAGTTTTTCCTAAATCGAGCTTTTAAACGGGTTTTTTTGGCTCCGAAGTGACTCTAGCAAACTTATTTTGATCTTAAATGAGTATTTGAACAAATAATATATTATGATACGTCTTAGAGACTCGTTTGGAGCCCCAACAAGCCTTATAAGGTCACTTCGCGCAAAAACTAAGTCTTTGTAACTAGTTTTGCCTAAATCGAGCCTTTAGATGGGTTTTTTGGCTCCGAAGTGCATCTAGCGAAGTTGTTTAGGTCCCAAATGTGTAATAAAATATGATATATTATAATAAGTCATAGGGACTCATTTTGAGCTCCAAAATCACTTAAAAACTCACCACGCGCAAAAACTAAGTCCTTATAACTAGTTTGCCCAAATCGAGCCCTAAACTGGGTATTTAGGCTCCGAAGTGACTCTAGCAAAGTTGTTGTGATCCCAAATCAGTATTTGAAAATATAATACATTAATATAATTCGTAGGGACTCATTTTGAGCTCCAACAACACTTAAAAACACTCCTCGCGCAAAAACTAAGTCCTTGTGACTAGTTTTTCCTAAATCGAGCTTTTAAGCGGGTTTTTTGGCTCCGAAGTGACTCTAGCAAACTTATTTTGAACCGAAAGGAGTATTTAAAGAAATAATATATTATAATAAGTCTTAGAGACTCGTTTGGAGCTCCAACAAGCCTTATAAGGTCACTTCGTGCAAAAACTAAATCTTTGTAACTAGTTTTGCCTAAATCGAGCCTTTAGATGGGTTTTTTGGCTCCGAAGTGCATCTAGCAAAGTTGTTTAGGTCCCAAATGTGTAATTTAATATAATATATTATAATAAGTCTTTGGGACTCATTTTGATCTCCAACAACACTTAAAAACTCACCACGCGCAAAAACTAAGTCCTTATAACTAGTTTGCCCAAATCGAGCCCTAAGCTGGGTATTTAGGTTCCGAAGTGACTCTAGCAAAGTTGTTGCGATCCCAAATCAGTATTTGAACATATAATACATTAATATAATTCGTAGGGACTCATTTTGAGCTCCAACAACACTTAAAAAATACTCCTCGCGCAAAAACTAAGTCCTTGTGACTAGTTTGTCCTAAATCGAGCTTTTGAAAAGGGTTTTTTGGCTCCGAAGTGACTCTAGCAAACTTATTTTGATACTAAAGGAGTATTTGAACAAATAATATATTATAATAAGTCTTAGAGACTCGTTTGGAGCTCCAACAAGCCTTATAAGGTCACTTCGCGCAAAAACTAAGTCTTTGTATCTAGTTTTGCCTAAATCGAGCCTTTAGATGGGTTTTTTTGGCTCCGAAGTGAATCTAGCGAAGTTGTTCTGGTCTCAAAAGTGTAATTTAATATAATATATTATAATAAGTCTTAGGGACTCATTTTGAGCTCCAACAACACTTAAAAACTCACCTCGCGCAAAAACTAAGTTTTTATAACTAGTTTGCCTAAATCGATCCCTAAATTGGGTATTTTAGCTCCGAATTGACTCTAGCAAAGTTGTTGTGATCCAAATCAGTATTTGAACATATAATACATTAATATAATTCGTAGGGACTCATTTTGAGCTCGAACAACACTTAAAAACTCACCTCGCGCAAAAACTAAGTCCTTGTAACTAGTTTTTCCTAAATCGAGCTTTTAAACGGGTTTTTTTGGCTCCGAAGTGACTCTAACAAACTTATTTTGATCTTAAATAAGTATTTGAACAAATAATATATTATAATACGTCTTAGAGACTCGTTTGGAGCTCCAACAAGCCTTATAAGGTCACTTCGCGCAAAAACTAAGTCTTTGTAACTAGTTTTGCCTAAATCGAGCCTTTAGATGGGTTTTTTGGCTCCGAAGTGCATCTAGCGAAGTTGTTTAGGTCCCAAATGTGTAATATAATATAATATATTATAATAAGTCTTAGGGACTCATTTTGACCTCCAACAACACTTAAAAACTCACCACGCGCAAAAACTAAGTCCTTATAAGTAGTTTGCCCAAATCGAGCCCTAAACTGGGTATTTAGGTTCCGAAGTGACTCTAGCAAAGTTGTTGCGATCCCAAATCAGTATTTGAACATATAATACATTAATATAATTCGTAGGGACTCATTTTGAGCTCCAACAACACTTAAAAAATACTCCTCGCGCAAAAACTAAGTCCTTGTGACTAGTTTGTCCTAAATCGAGCTTTTGAAAAGGGTTTTTTGGCTCCGAAGTGACTCTAGCAAACTTATTTTGATACTAAAGGCGTATTTGAACAAATAATATATTATAATAAGTCTTAGAGACTCGTTTGGAGCTCCAACAAGCCTTATAAGGTCACTTCGCGCAAAAACTAAGTCTTTGTATCTAGTTTTACCTAAATCGAGCCTTTAGATGGGTTTTTTGGCTCCGAAGTGAATCTAGCGAAGTTGTTATGGTCTCAAAAGTGTAATTTAATATAATATATTATAATAAGTCTTAGGGACTCATTTTGAGCTCCAACAACACTTAAAAACTCACCTCGCGCAAAAACTAAGTTCTTATAACTAGTTTGCCTAAATCGATCCCTAAATTGGGTATTTTAGCTCCGAATTGACTCTAGCAAAGTTGTTGTGATCCAAATCAGTATTTGAACATATAATACATTAATATAATTCGTAGGGACTCATTTTGAGCTGCAACAACACTTAAAAACTCACCTCGCGCAAAAACTAAGTCCTTGTAACTAGTTTTTCCTAAATCGAGCTTTTAAACGGGTTTTTTTGGCTCCGAAGTGACTCTAGCAAACTTATTTTGATCTTAAATGAGTATTTGAACAAATAATATATTATAATACGTCTTAGAGACTCGTTTGGAGCTCCAACAAGCCTTATAAGGTCACTTCGCGCAAAAACTAAGTCTTTGTAACTAGTTTTGCCTAAATCGAGCCTTTAGATGGGTTTTTTGGCTCCGAAGTGCATCTAGCGAAGTTGTTTAGGTCCCAAATGTGTAATATAATATAATATATTATAATAAGTCTTAGGGACTCATTTTGACCTCCAACAACACTTAAAAACTCACCACGCGCAAAAACTAAGTCCTTATAACTAGTTTGCCCAAATCGAGCCCTAAACTGGGTATTTAGGTTCCGAAGTGACTCTAGCAAAGTTGTTGCGATCCCAAATCAGTATTTGAACATATAATACATTAATATAATTCGTAGGGACTCATTTTGAGCTCCAACAACACTTAAAAACACTCCTCGCGCAAAAACTATGTCCTTGTGACTAGTTTGTCCTAAATCGAGCTTTTGAAAAGGGTTTTTTGGCTCCGAAGTGACTCTAGCAAACTTATATTGATCCTAAAGGAGTATTTGAACAAATAATATATTATAATAAGTCTTAGAGACTCGTTTGGAGCTCCAACAAGCCTTATAAGGTCACTTCGCGCAAAAACTAAGTCTTTGTATCTAGTTTTGCCTAAATCGAGCCTTTAGATGGGTTTTTTAGCTCTGAAGTGAATCTAGCGAAGTTGTTTAGGTCTCAAAAGTGTAATTTAATATAATATATTATAATAAGTCTTAGGGACTCATTTTGAGCTCCAACAACACTTAAAAACTCACCTCGCGCAAAAAGTAAGTCCTTATAACTAGTTTGCCTAAATCGAGCCCTAAAATGGGTATTTTGGCTCCGAATTGACTCTAGCAAAGATGTTGTGATCCAAATCAGTATTTGAACATATAATACATTAATATAATTCGTAGGGACTCATTTTGAGCTCCAACAACACTTAAAAACTCACCTCGCGCAAAAACTAAGTCCTTGTAACTAGTTTTTCCTAAATCGAGCCTTTATATGGGTTTTTTGGCTCTGAAGTGCATCTAGCGAAGTTGTTTAGGTCCCAAATGTGTAATATAATATAATATATTACAATAAGTCTTAGGGACTCATTTTGAGCTCCAACAACACTTAAAAACTCACCACGCGCAAAAACTAAGTCCTTATAACTAGTTTGCCCAAATCGAGCCCTAAACTGGGTATTTAGGCTCCAAAGTGACTCTAGCAAAGTTGTTGTGATCCCAAATCAGTATTTGAACATATAATACATTAATATAATTCGTAGGGACTCATTTTGAGCTCCAACAACACTTAAAAACACTCCTCGCGCAAAAACTAAGTCCTTGTGACTAGTTTTTCCTAAATCGAGCTTTTAAACGAGGTTTTTTGGCTCTGAAGTGACTCTAGCAAATTTATTTTGATCCTAAAGGAGTATTTGAACAAATAATATATTATAATAAGTCTTAGAGACTCGTTTGGAGCTCCAACAAGCCTTATAAGGTCACTTCGCGCAAAAACTAAGTCTTTGTAACTAGTTTTGCCTAAATCGAGCCTTTAGATAGGTTTTTTGGCTCTGACGTGCATCTAGCGAAGTTGTTTAGGTCCCAAATGTGTAATAAAATATGATATATTATAATAAGTCTTAGGGACTCATTTTGAGCTCCAAAATCACTTAAAAACTCACCACGCGCAAAAACTAAGTCCTTATAACTAGTTTGCCCAAATCGAGCCCTAAACTGGGTATTTAGGCTCCGAAGTGACTCTAGCAAAGTTGTTGTGATCCCAAATCAGTATTTGAAAATATAATACATTAATATAATTCGTAGGGACTCATTTTGAGCTCCAACAACACTTAAAAACACTCCTCGCGCAAAAACTAAGCCCTTGTGACTAGTTTTTCCTAAATCGAGCTTTTAAACGGGTTTTTTGGCTCCGAAGTGACTCTAGCAAACTTATTTTAAACCTAAAGGAATATTTAAAGAAATAATATAATATAATAAGTCTTAGAGACTCGTTTGGAGCTCCAACAAGCCTTATAAGGTCACTTCGCGCAAAAACTAAGTCTTTGTAACTAGTTTTGCCTAAATCGAGCCTTTAGATGGGTTTTTTGGCTCCGAAGTGCATCTAGCGAAGTTGTTTAGGCCCCAAATGTGTAATATAATATAATATATTATAATAAGTCTTAGGGACTCATTTTGAGCTACAACAGAACTTAAAAACTCACCACGCGCAAAAACTAAGTCCTTATAACTAGTTTGCCCAAATCGAGCCCTAAACTGGGTATTTAGGCTCCGAAGTGACTCTAGCAAAGTTGTTGCGATCCCAAATCAATATTTGAACATATAATACATTAATATAATTCGTAGGGACTCATTTTGAGCTCCAACAACACTTAAAAACACTCCTCGCGCAAAAACTAAGTCCTTGTGACTAGTTTTTCCTAAATCGTGCTTTTAAACGGGTTTTTTTGGCTCCGCAGTGACTCTAGCAAATTTATTTTGATCCAAAAGGAGTATTTGAACAAATAATATATTATAATAAGTCTTAGAGACTCGTTTGGAGCTCCAACAAGCCTTATAAGGTCACTTCGCGCAAAAAATAAGTCTTTGTATCTAGTTTTGCCTAAATCGAGCCCTTAGATGGGTTTTTTGGCTCCGAAGTGAATCTAGCGATGTTGTTTAGGTCTCAAAATTTTAATTTAATATAATATATTATAATAAGTCTTAGGGACTCATTTTGAGCTCCAACAACACTTAAAAACTCACCACGCGCAAAAACTAAGTCCTTATAACTAGTTTGCCTAAATTGAGCCCTAAAATTGGTATTTTGGGTCCGAAGTGACTCTAGCAAAGTTGTTGTGATCCAAATCAGTATTTGAACATATAATACATTAATATAATTCGTAGGGACTCATTTTGAGCTCCAACAACACTTAAAAACTCACCTCGCGCAAAAACTAAGTCCTTGTAACTAGTTTTTCCTAAATCGAGATTTTAAACGGGTTTTTTTGGCTCCGAAGTGACTCTAGCAAACTTATTTTGATCTTAAATGAGTATTTGAAGAAATAATATATTATAATAAGTCTTAGAGACTCGTTTGGAGCTCCAACAAGCCTAATAAGGTCACTTCGCGCAAAAACTAAGTCTTTGTAACTAGTTTTGCCTAAATCGAGCCTTTACATGGGTTTTTTGGCTCCGAAGTACATCTAGCAAAGTTGTTTAGGTCCCAAATGTGTAATTTAATATAATATATTATAATAAGTCTTAGGGACTCATATTGAGCTCCAACAACACTTAAAAACTCACCACGCACAAAAACTAAGTCCTTATAACTAGTTTGCCCAAATCGAGCCCTAAATTGGGTATTTAGGCTCCGAAGTGACTCTAGCAAAATTGTTGTGATCCCAAATAAGTATTTGAACATATAATACATTAATATAATTCGTAGAGACTCATTTTGAGCTCCAACAACAATTAAAAACACTCCTCGCGCAAAAACTAAGTCCTTGTGACTAGTTTTTCCTAAATCGAGCTTTTATACGGGTTTTTTGGCTCCGAAGTGACTCTAGCAAACTTATTTTGGTCCTAAAGGAGTATTTGAACAAATAATATATTATAATAAGTCTTAGAAACTCGTTTGGAGCTCCAACAAGCCTTATAAGGTCACTTCGCGCAAAAACTAAGTCTTTGTATCTAGTTTTGCCCAAATCGAGCCCTTAGATGGGTTTTTTGGCTCCGAAGTGAATCTAGCGATGTTGTTTAGGTCTCAAAATTTTAATTTAATATAATATATTATAATAAGTCTTAGGGACTCATTTTGAGCTCCAACAACACTTAAAAACTCACCACGCGCAAAAACTAAGTCCTTGTAACTAGTTTGCCTAAATTGAGCCCTAAAATTGGTATTTTGGGTCCGAAGTGACTCTAGCAAAGTTGTTGTGATCCAAATCAGTATTTGAACATATAATACATTAATATAATTCGTAGGGACTCATTTTGAGCTCCAACAACACTTAAAAACTCACCTCGCGCAAAAACTAAGTCCTTGTAACTAGTTTTTCCTAAATCGAGATTTTAAACGGGTTTTTTTGGCTCCGAAGTGACTCTAGCAAACTTATTTTGATCTTAAATGAGTGTTTGAACAAATAATATATTATAATAAGTCTTAGAGACTCGTTTGGAGCTCCAACAAGCCTAATAAGGTCACTTCGCGCAAAAACTAAGTCTTTGTAACTAGTTTTGCCTAAATCGAGCCTTTAGATGGGTTTTTTGGCTCCGAAGTACATCTAGCAAAGTTGTTTAGGTCCCAAATGTGTAATTTAATATAATATATTATAATAAGTCTTAGGGACTCATATTGAGCTCCAACAACACTTAAAAACTCACCACGCGCAAAAACTAAGTCCATATAACTAGTTTGCCCAAATCGAGCCCTAAACTGGGTATTTAGGCTCCGAAGTGACTCTAGCAAAGTTGTTGTGATCCCAAATAAGTATTTGAACATATAATACATTAATATAATTCGTAGGGACTCATTTTGAGATCCAACAACACTTAAAAACACTCCTCGCGCAAAAACTAAGTCCTTGTGACTAGTTTTTCCTAAATCGAGCTTTTAAACGGGTTTTTTGGTTCCGAAGTGACTCTAGCAAATTTATTTTGATCCTAAAGGAGTATTTGAACAAATAATATATTATAATAAGTCTTAGAGACTCGTTTGGAGCTCCAACAAGCCTTATAAGGTCACTTCGCGCAAAAACTAAGTCTTTGTAACTAGTTTTGCCTAAATCGAGCCTTTAGATGGGTTTTTTGGCTCCGAAGTGAATCTAGCGAAGTTGTTTAGGTCTCAAAAGTGTAATTTAATATAATATATTATAATAAGTCTTAGGGACTCATTTTGAGCTCCAACAACACTTAAAAACTCACCACGCGCAAAAACTAAGTCCTTATAACTAGTTTGCCCAAATCGAGCCCTAAACTGGGTATTTAGGCTCGGAAGTGACTCTAGCAAAGTTGTTGTGATCCCAAATAAGTATTTGAACATATAATACACTAATATAATTCGTAGGGACTCATTTTGAGATCCAACAACACTTAAAAACACTCCTCGCGCAAAAACTAAGTCCTTGTGACTAGTTTTTCCTAAATCGAGCTTTTAAACGGGTTTTTTTGGCTCCGAAGTGACTCTAGCAAATTTATTTTGATCCTAAAGGAGTATTTGAACAAATAATATATTATAATAAGTCTTAGAGACTCATTTGGAGCTCCAACAAGCCTTATAAGCTCACTTCGCGCAAAAACTAAGTCTTTGTAACTAGTTTTGCCTAAATCGAGCCTTTAGATGGGTTTTTTGGCTCCGAAGTGAATCTAGCGAAAATGTTTAGGTCTCAAATGTGTAATAAAATATGATATATTATAATAAGTCTTAGGGACTCGTTTTGAGCTCCAACAACACTTAAAAACTCACCACGCGCAAAAACTAAGTCCTCATAACTAGTTTGCCCAAATCGAGCCCTAAACTGGGTATTTAGGCTCCGAAGTGACTCTAGCAAAGTTGTTGCGATCCCAAATCAATATTTGAACATATAATACATTAATATAATTCATAGGGACTCATTTTGAGCTCCAACAACACTTCAAAACACTCCTCGCGCAAAAACTAAGTCCTTGTGACTAGTTTTTCCTAAATCGTGCTTTTAAACGGGTTTTTTTGGCTCCGAAGTGACTCTAGCAAATTTATTTTGATCCAAAAGGAGTATTTGAACAAATAATATATTATAATAAGTCTTAGAGACTCGTTTGGAGCTCCAACAAGCCTTATAAGGTCACTTCGCGCAAAAACTAAGTCTTTGTATCTAGTTTTGCCTAAATCGAGCCTGTAGATGGGTTTTTTGGCTCCGAAGTGAATCTAGCGAAGTTGTTTAGGTCTCAAAAGTGTAATTTAATATAATATATTATAATAAGTCTTAGGGACTCATTTTGAGCTCTAACAACACTTAAAAACTCACCACGCGCAAAAACTAAGTCCTTATAACTAGTTTGCCTAAATCGAGCCCTAAAATGGGTATTTTGGCTCCGAAGTGACTCTAGCAAAGTTGTTGTGATCCAAATCAGTATTTGAACCTATAATACATTATTATAATTCGTAGGGACTCATTTTGAGCTCCAAAAACACTTAAAAACTCACCTCGCACAAAAACTAAGTCCTTGTAACTAGTTTTTCCTAAATCGAGCTTTTAAACGGGTTTTTTGGTTCCGAAGTGACTCTAGCAAACTTATTTTGATCTTAAATGAGTATTTGAACAAATAATATATTATAATAAGTCTTAGAGACTCGTTTGGAGCTCCAACAAGCCTTATAAGGTCACTTCGCACAAAAACTAAGTCTTCGTAACTAGTTTTGCCTAAATCGAGCCTTTAGATGGGTTTTTTTGGCTCCGAAGTGCATCTAGCAAAGTTGTTTAGGTCCCAAATGTGTAATTTAATATAATATATTATAATAAGTCTTAGGGACTCATTTTGAGCTCCAACAACACTTAAAAACTCACCACGCACAAAAACTAAGTCCTTATAACTAGTTTGCCCAAATCGAGCCCTAAATTGGGTATTTAGGCTCCGAAGTGACTCTAGCAAAATTGTTGTGATCCCAAATAAGTATTTGAACATATAATACATTAATATAATTCGTAGGGACTCATTTTGAGCTCCAACAACAATTAAAAACACTCCTCGCGCAAAAACTAAGTCCTTGTGACTAGTTTTTCCTAAATCGAGCTTTTATACGGGTTTTTTGGCTCCGAAGTGACTCTAGCAAACTTATTTTGGTCCTAAAGGAGTATTTGAACAAATAATATATTATAATAAGTCTTAGAGACTCGTTTGGAGCTCCAACAAGCCTTATAAGGTCACTTCGCGCAAAAACTAAGTCTTTGTATCTAGTTTTGCCTAAATCGAGCCCTTAGATGGGTTTTTTGGCTCCGAAGTGAATCTAGCGATGTTGTTTAGGTCTCAAAATTTTAATTTAATATAATATATTATAATAAGTCTTAGGGACTCATTTTGAGCTCCAACAACACTTAAAAACTCACCTCGCGCAAAAACTAAGTCCTTATAACTAGTTTGCCTAAATCGATCCCTAAAATGGGTATTTTGGCTCCGAATTGACTCTAACAAAGTTGTTGTGATCCAAATCAGTATTTGAACATATAATACATTAATATAATTCGTAGGGACTAATTTTGAGCTCCAACAACACTTAAAAACTCAGCTCGCGCAAATACTAAGTCCTTGTAACTAGTTTTTCATAAATCGAGCTTTTAAACGGGTTTTTTTGGCTCCGAAGTGACTCTAGCAAACTTATTTTGATCTTAAATGAGTATTTGAACGAATAATATATTATAATAAGTCTTAGAGACTCGTTTGGAGCTCCAACAAGCCTTATAAGGTCACTTCGCGCAAAAACTAAGTCTTTGTATCTAGTTTTGCCTAAATCGAGCCTTTAGATGGGTTTTTTGGCTCCGAAGTGAATCTAGCGAAGTTGTTTAGGTCTCAAAAGTGTAATTTAATATAATATATTATAATAAGTCTTAGGGACTCATTTTGAGCTCCAACAACACTTAAAAACTCACCACGCGCAAAAACTAAGTCCTTATAACTAGTTTGACCAAATCGAGCCCTAAACTGGGTATTTAGGCTCGGAAGTGACTCTAGCAAAGTTGTTGTGATCCCAAATAAGTATTTGAACATATAATACACTAATATAATTCGTAGGGACTCATTTTGAGATCCAACAACACTTAAAAACACTCCTCGCGCAAAAACTAAGTCCTTGTGATTAGTTTTTCCTAAATCGAGCTTTTAAATGGGTTTTTTGGCTCCGAAGTGACTCTAGCAAATTTATTTTGATCCTAAAAGAGTATTTGAACGAATAATATATTATAATAAGTCTTAGAGACTCGTTTGGAGCTCCAACAAGCCTTATAAGGTCACTTCGCGCAAAAACTAAGTCTTTGTATCTAGTTTTGCCTAAATCGAGCCTTTAGATGGGTTTTTTGGCTCCGAAATGAATCTAGCGAAGTTGTTTAGGTCTCAAAAGTGTAGTTTAATATAATATATTATAATAAGTCTTAGGGACTCATTTTGAGCTCCAACAACACTTAAAAACTCACCTCGCGCAAAAACTAAGTCCTTATAACTAGTTTGCCTAAATCGATCCCTAAAATGGGTATTTTGGCTCCGAATTGACTCTAACAAAGTTATTGTGATCCAAATCAGTATTTGAACATATAATACATTAATATAATTCGTAGGGACTCATTTTGAGCTCCAACAATACTTAAAAACTCAGCTCGCGCAAATACTAAGTCCTTGTAACTAGTTTTTCATAAATCGAGCTTTTAAACGGGTTTTTTTGGCTCCGAAGTGCCTCTAGCAAACTTATTTTGATCTTAAATGAGTATTTGAACAAATAATATATTATAATAAGTCTTAGAGACTCGTTTGGAGCTCCAACAAGCCTTATAAGGTCACTTCGCGCAAAAACTAAGTCTTTGTAACTAGTTTTGCCTAAATCGAGCCTTTAGATGGGTTTTTTGGCTCCGAAGTGCATCTAGCGAAGTTGTTTAGGTCCCAAATGTGTAATATAATATAATATATTATAAAAGTCTTAGGGACTCATATTGAGCTCCAACAACACTTAAAAACTCACCACGCGCAAAAACTAAGTCCATATAACTAGTTTGCCCAAATCGAGCCCTAAACTGGGTATTTAGGCTCCGAAGTGACTCTAGCAAAGTTGTTGTGATCCCAAATAAGTATTTGAACATATAATACATTAATATAATTCGTAGGGACTCATTTTGAGATCCAACAACACTTAAAAACACTCCTCGCGCAAAAACTAAGTCCTTGTGACAAGTTTTTCCTAAATCGAGCTTTTAAACGGGTTTTTTGGCTCCGAAGTGACTCTAGCAAATTTATTTGATCCTAAAGGAGTATTTGAACAAATAATATATTATAATAAGTCTTAGAGACTCGTTTGGAGCTCCAACAAGCCTTATAAGGTCACTTCGCGCAAAAACTAAGTCTTTGTAACTAGTTTTGCCTAAATCGAGCCTTTAGATGGGTTTTTTGCCTCCGAAGTGAATCTAGCAAAGTTGTTTAGGTCTCAAAAGTGTAATTTAATATAATATATTATAATAAGTCTTAGGGACTCATTTTGAGCTCCAACAACACTTAAAAACTCACCACGCGCAAAAACTAAGTCCTTATAACTAGTTTGCCCAAATCGAGCCCTAAACTGGGTATTTAGGCTCGGAAGTGACTCTAGCAAAGTTGTTGTGATCCCAAATAAGTATTTGAACATATAATACACTAATATAATTCGTAGGGACTCATTTTGAGATCCAACAACACTTAAAAACACTCCTCGCGCAAAAACTAAGTCCTTGTGATTAGTTTTTCCTAAATCGAGCTTTTAAATGGGTTTTTTTGGCTCCGAAGTGACTCTAGCAAATTTATTTTGATCCTAAAAGAGTATTTGAACGAATAATATATTATAATAAGTCTTAGAGACTCGTTTGGAGCTCCAACAAGCCTTATAAGGTCACTTCGCGCAAAAACTAAGTCTTTGTATCTAGTTTTGCCTAAATCGAGCCTTTAGATGGGTTTTTTGGCTCCGAAGTGAATCTAGCGAAGTTGTTTAGGTCTCAAAAGTGTAGTTTAATATAATATATTATAATAAGTCTTAGGGACTCATTTTGAGCTCCAACAACACTTAAAAACTCACCTCGCGCAAAAACTAAGTCCTTATAACTAGTTTGCCTAAATCGATCCCTAAAATGGGTATTTTGGCTCCGAATTGACTCTAACAAAGTTGTTGTGATCCAAATCAGTATTTGAACATATAATACATTAATATAATTCGTAGGGACTCATTTTGAGCTCCAACAACACTTAAAAACTCAGCTCGCGCAAATACTAAGTCCTTGTAACTAGTTTTTCCTAAATCGAGCTTTTAAACGGGTTTTTTTGGCTCCGAAGTGACTCTAGCAAATTTATTTTGATCCTAAAGGAGTATTGGAACAAATAATATATTATAATAAGTCTTAGAGACTCGTTTGGAGCTCCAACAAGCCTTATAAGGTCACTTCGCGCAAAAACTAAGTCTTTGTAACTAGTTTTGCCTAAATCGAGCCTTTAGATGGGTTTTTTTGGCTCCGAAGTGAATCTAGCAAAGTTGTTTAGGTCTCAAAAGTGTAATTAAATATAATATATTATAATAAGTCTTAGGGACTCATTTTGAGCTCCAACAACACTTAAAAACTCACCACGCGCAAAAACTAAGTCCTTATAACTAGTTTGCCCAAATCGAGCCCTAAACTGGGTATTTAGGCTCGGAAGTGACTCTAGCAAAGTTGTTGTGATCCCAAATAAGTATTTGAACATATAATACACTAATATAATTCGTAGGGACTCATTTTGAGATCCAACAACACTTAAAAACACTCCTCGCGCAAAAACTAAGTCCTTGTGATTAGTTTTTCCTAAATCGAGCTTTTAAATGGGTTTTTTGGCTCCGAAGTGACTCTAGCAAATTTATTTTGATCCTAAAAGAGTATTTGAACGAATAATATATTATAATAAGTCTTAGAGACTCGTTTGGAGCTCCAACAAGCCTTATAAGGTCACTTCGCGCAAAAACTAAGTCTTTGTATCTAGTTTTGCCTAAATCGAGCCTTTAGATGGGTTTTTTGGCTCCGAAGTGAATCTAGCGAAGTTGTTTAGGACTCAAAAGTGTAGTTTAATATAATAAATTATAATAAGTCTTAGGGACTCATTTTGAGCTCCAACAACACTTAAAAACTCAACTCGCGCAAAAACTAAGTCCTTATAACTAGTTTGCCTAAATCGATCCCTAAAATGGGTATTTTGGCTCCGAATTGACTCTAACAAAGTTGTTGTGATCCAAATCAGTATTTGAACATATAATACATTAATATAATTCGTAGGGACTCATTTTGAGCTCCAACAACACTTAAAAACTCAGCTCGCGCAAATACTAAGTCCTTGTAACTAGTTTTTCCTAAATCGAGCTTTTAAACGGGTTTTTTTGGCTCCGAAGTGACTCTAGCAAACTTATTTTGATCTTAAATGAGTATTTGAAAAAATAATATATTATAATAAGTCTTAGAGACTCGTTTGGAGCTCCAACAAGCCTTATAAGGTCACTTCGCGCAAAAACTAAGTCTTTGTAACTAGTTTTGCCTAAATCGAGGCTTTAGATGGGTTTTTTGGCTCCGAAGTGCATCTAGCGAAGTTGTTTAGGTCCCAAATGTGTAATATAATATAATATATTATAATAAGTCTTAGGGACTCATATTGAGCTCCAACAACTCTTAAAAACTCACCACGCGTAAAAACTAAGTCCATATAACTAGTTTGCCCAAATCGAGCCCTAAACTGGGTATTTAGGCTCCGAAGTGACTCTAGCAAAGTTGTTGTAATCCCAAATAAGTATTTGAACATATAATACATTAATATAATTCGTAGGGACTCATTTTGAGATCCAACAACACTTAAAAACACTCCTCGCGCAAAAACTAAGTCCTTGTGACTAGTTTTTCCTAAATCGAGCTTTTAAACGGGTTTTTTGGCTCCGAAGTGACTCTAGCAAATTTATTTTGATCCTAAAGGAGTATTGGAACAAATAATATATTATAATAAGTCTTAGAGACTCGTTTGGAGCTCCAACAATCCTTATAAGGTCACTTCGCGCAAAAACTAAGTCTTTGTAACTAGTTTTGCCTAAATCGAGCCTTTAGATGGGTTTTTTGGCTCCGAAGTGAATCTAGCGAAGTTGTTTAGGTCTCAAAAGTGTAATTTAATATAATATATTATAATAAGTCTTAGGGACTCATTTTGAGCTCCAACAACACTTAAAAACTCACCACGCGCAAAAACTAAGTCCTTATAACTAGTTTGCCCAAATCGAGCCCTAAACTGGGTATTTAGGCTCCGAAGTGACTCTAGCAAAATTGTTGTGATCCCAAATAAGTATTTGAACATATAATACACTAATATAATTCGTAGGGACTCATTTTGAGATCCAACAACACTTAAAAACACTCCTCGTGCAAAAACTAAGTCCTTGTGATTAGTTTTTCCTAAATCGAGCTTTTAAATGGGTTTTTTGGCTCCGAAGTGACTCTAGCAAATTTATTTTGATCCTAAAAGAGTATTTGAACGAATAATATATTATAATAAGTCTTAGAGACTCGTTTGGAGCTCCAACAAGCCTTATAAGGTCACTTCGCGCAAAAACTAAGTCTTTGTATCTAGTTTTGCCTAAATCGAGCCTTTAGATGGGTTTTTTGGCTCTGAAGTGAATCTAGCGAAGTTGTTTAGGTCTCAAAAGTGTAGTTTAATATAATATATTATAATAAGTCTTAGGGACTCATTTTGAGCTCCAACAACACTTAAAAAACTCACCTCGCGCAAAAACTAAGTCCTTATAACTAGTTTGCCTAAATCGATCCCTAAAATGGGTATTTTGGCTCCGAATTGACTCTAACAAAGTTGTTGTGATCCAAATCAGTATTTGAACATATAATACATTAATATAATTCGTAGGGACTCATTTTGAGCTCCAACAACACTTAAAATTTCAGCTCGCGCAAATACTAAGTCCTTGTAACTAGTTTTTCCTAAATCGAGCTTTTAAACGGGTTTTTTTTGGCTCCGAAGTGACTCTAGCAAACTTATTTTGATCTTAAATGAGTATTTGAACAAATAATATATTATAATAAGTCTTAGAGACTCGTTTGGAGCTCCAACAAGCCTTATAAGGTCACTTCGCGCAAAAACTAAGTCTTTGTAACTAGTTTTGCCTAAATCGAGCCTTTAGATGGGTTTTTTGGCTCCGAAGTGCATCTAGCGAAGTTGTTTAGGTCCCAAATGTGTAATATAATATAATATATTATAATAAGTCTTAGGGACTCATATTGAGCTCCAACAACACTTAAAAACTCACCACGCGCAAAAACTAAGTCCATATAACTAGTTTGCCCAAATCGAGCCTTAAACTGGGTATTTAGGCTCCGAAGTGACTCTAGCAAAGTTGTTGTGATCCCAAATAAGTATTTGAACATATAATACATTAATATAATTCGTAGGGACTCATTTTGAGATCCAACAACACTTAAAAACACTCCTCGCGCAAAAACTAAGTCCTTGTGACTAGTTTTTCCTAAATCGAGCTTTTAAACGGGTTTTTTGGCTCCGAAGTGACTCTAGCAAATTTATTTTGATCCTAAAGGAGTATTTGAACAAATAATATATTATAATAAGTCTTAGAGACTCGTTTGGAGCTCCAACAAGCCTTATAAGGTCACTTCGCGCAAAAACTAAGTCTTTGTAACTAGTTTTGCCTAAATCGAGCCTTTAGATGGGTTTTTTGGCTCCGAAGTGAATCTAGCGAAGTTGTTTAGGTCCCAAATGTGTAATATCCAACAACAACACTTAAAAACTCACCACGCGCAAAAACTAAGTCCTTATAACTAGTTTGCGTAAATCGATCCCTAAAATGGGTATTTAGGCTCGGAAGTGACTCTAGCAAAGTTGTTGTGATCCCAAATAAGTATTTGAACATATAATACACTAATATAATTCGTAGGGACTCATTTTGAGCTCCAACAATACTTAAAAACTCAGCTCGCGCAAATACTAAGTCCTTGTAACTAGTTTTTCATAAATCGAGCTTTTAAACGGGTTTTTTTGGCTCCGAAGTGCCTCTAGCAAACTTATTTTGATCTTAAATGAGTATTTGAACGAATAATATATTATAATAAGTCTTAGAGACTCGTTTGGAGCTCCAACAAGCCTTATAAGGTCACTTCGCGCAAAAACTAAGTCTTTGTAACTAGTTTTGCCTAAATCGAGCCTTTAGATGGGTTTTTTGGCTCCGAAGTGAATCTAGCAAAGTTGTTTAGGTCTCAAAAGTGTAATTAAATATAATATATTATAATAAGTCTTAGGGACTCATTTTGAGCTCCAACAACACTTAAAAACTCACCACGCGCAAAAACTAAGTCCTTATAACTAGTTTGCCCAAATCGAGCCCTAAACTGGGTATTTAGGCTCGGAAGTGACTCTAGCAAAGTTGTTGTGATCCCAAATAAGTATTTGAACATATAATACACTAATATAATTCGTAGGGACTCATTTTGAGATCCAACAACACTTAAAAACACTCCTCGCGCAAAAACTAAGTCCTTGTGATTAGTTTTTCCTAAATCGAGCTTTTAAATGGGTTTTTTGGCTCCGAAGTGACTCTAGCAAATTTATTTTGATCCTAAAAGAGTATTTGAACGAATAATATATTATAATAAGTCTTAGAGACTCGTTTGGAGCTCCAACAAGCCTTATAAGGTCACTTCGCGCAAAAACTAAGTCTTTGTATCTAGTTTTGCCTAAATCGAGCCTTTAGATGGGTTTTTTGGCTCCGAAGTGAATCTAGCGAAGTTGTTTAGGACTCAAAAGTGTAGTTTAATATAATAAATTATAATAAGTCTTAGGGACTCATTTTGAGCTCCAACAACACTTAAAAACTCAACTCGCGCAAAAACTAAGTCCTTATAACTAGTTTGCCTAAATCGATCCCTAAAATGGGTATTTTGGCTCCGAATTGACTCTAACAAAGTTGTTGTGATCCAAATCAGTATTTGAACATATAATACATTAATATAATTCGTAGGGACTCATTTTGAGCTCCAACAAACACTTAAAAACTCAGCTCGCGCAAATACTAAGTCCTTGTAACTAGTTTTTCCTAAATCGAGCTTTTAAACGGGTTTTTTTTTGGCTCCGAAGTGACTCTAGCAAACTTATTTTGATCTTAAATGAGTATTTGAAAAAATAATATATTATAATAAGTCTTAGAGACTCGTTTGGAGCTCCAACAAGCCTTATAAGGTCACTTCGCGCAAAAACTAAGTCTTTGTAACTAGTTTTGCCTAAATCGAGCCTTTAGATGGGTTTTTTGGCTCCGAAGTGCATCTAGCGAAGTTGTTTAGGTCCCAAATGTGTAATATAATATAATATATTATAATAAGTCTTAGGGACTCATATTGAGCTCCAACAACTCTTAAAAACTCACCACGCGTAAAAAACTAAGTCCATATAACTAGTTTGCCCAAATCGAGCCCTAAACTGGGTATTTAGGCTCCGAAGTGACTCTAGCAAAGTTGTTGTAATCCCAAATAAGTATTTGAACATATAATACATTAATATAATTCGTAGGGACTCATTTTGAGATCCAACAACACTTAAAAACACTCCTCGCGCAAAAACTAAGTCCTTGTGACTAGTTTTTCCTAAATCGAGCTTTTTAAACGGGTTTTTTTGGCTCCGAAGTGACTCTAGCAAATTTATTTTGATCCTAAAGGAGTATTGGAACAAATAATATATTATAATAAGTCTTAGAGACTCGTTTGGAGCTCCAACAATCCTTATAAGGTCACTTCGCGCAAAAACTAAGTCTTTGTAACTAGTTTTGCCTAAATCGAGCCTTTAGATGGGTTTTTTGGCTCCGAAGTGAATCTAGCGAAGTTGTTTAGGTCTCAAAAGTGTAATTTAATATAATATATTATAATAAGTCTTAGGGACTCATTTTGAGCTCCAACAACACTTAAAAACTCACCACGCGCAAAAACTAAGTCCTTATAACTAGTTTGCCCAAATCGAGCCCTTAACTGGGTATTTAGGCTCCGAAGTGACTCTAGCAAAATTGTTGTGATCCCAAATAAGTATTTGAACATATAATACACTAATATAATTCGTAGGGACTCATTTTGAGATCCAACAACACTTAAAAACACTCCTCGTGCAAAAACTAAGTCCTTGTGATTAGTTTTTCCTAAATCGAGCTTTTAAATGGGTTTTTTGGCTCCGAAGTGACTCTAGCAAATTTATTTTGATCCTAAAAGAGTATTTGAACGAATAATATATTATAATAAGTCTTAGAGACTCGTTTGGAGCTCCAACAAGCCTTATAAGGTCACTTCGCGCAAAAACTAAGTCTTTGTATCTAGTTTTGCCTAAATCGAGCCTTTAGATGGGTTTTTTGGCTCTGAAGTGAATCTAGCGAAGTTGTTTAGGTCTCAAAAGTGTAGTTTAATATAATATATTATAATAACTCTTAGGGGACTCATTTTGAGCTCCAACAACACTTAAAAACTCACCTCGCGCAAAAACTAAGTCCTTATAACTAGTTTGCCTAAATCGATCCCTAAAATGGGTATTTTGGCTCCGAATTGACTCTAACAAAGTTGTTGTGATCCAAATCAGTATTTGAACATATAATACATTAATATAATTCGTAGGGACTCATTTTGAGCTCCAACAACACTTAAAATTTCAGCTCGCGCAAATACTAAGTCCTTGTAACTAGTTTTTCCTAAATCGAGCTTTTAAAACGGGTTTTTTTGGCTCCGAAGTGACTCTAGCAAACTTATTTTGATCTTAAATGAGTATTTGAACAAATAATATATTATAATAAGTCTTAGAGACTCGTTTGGAGCTCCAACAAGCCTTATAAGGTCACTTCGCGCAAAAACTAAGTCTTTGTAACTAGTTTTGCTAAATCGAGCCTTTAGATGGGTTTTTTGGCTCCGAAGTGCATCTAGCGAAGTTGTTTAGGTCCCAAATGTGTAATATAATATAATATATTATAATAAGTCTTAGGGACTCATATTGAGCTCCAACAACACTTAAAACTCCCCACGCGCAAAAACTAAGTCCATATAACTAGTTTGCCCAAATCGAGCCTTAAACTGGGTATTTAGGCTCCGAAGTGACTCTAGCAAAGTTGTTGTGATCCCAAATAAGTATTTGAACATATAATACATTAATATAATTCGTAGGGACTCATTTTGATATCCAACAACACTTAAAAACACTCCTCGCGCAAAAACTAAGTCCTTGTGACTAGTTTTTCCTAAATCGAGCTTTTAAACGGGTTTTTTGGCTCCGAAGTGACTCTAGCAAATTTATTTTGATCCTAAAGGAGTATTTGAACAAATAATATATTATAATAAGTCTTAGAGACTCGTTTGGAGCTCCAACAAGCCTTATAAGGTCACTTCGCGCAAAAACTAAGTCTTTGTAACTAGTTTTGCCTAAATCGAGCCTTTAGATGGGTTTTTTGGCTCCGAAGTGAATCTAGCGAAGTTGTTTAGGTCCCAAATGTGTAATATCCAACAACAACACTTAAAAACTCACCACGCGCAAAAACTAAGTCCTTATAACTAGTTTGCGTAAATCGATCCCTAAAATGGGTATTTAGGCTCGGAAGTGACTCTAGCAAAGTTGTTGTGATCCCAAATAAGTATTTGAACATATAATACACTAATATAATTCGTAGGGACTCATTTTGAGCTCCAACAATACTTAAAAACTCAGCTCGCGCAAATACTAAGTCCTTGTAACTAGTTTTTCATAAATCGAGCTTTTAAACGGGTTTTTTTTGGCTCCGAAGTGCCTCTAGCAAACTTATTTTGATCTTAAATGAGTATTTGAACGAATAATATATTATAATAAGTCTTAGAGACTCGTTTGGAGCTCCAACAAGCCTTATAAGGTCACTTCGCGCAAAAACTAAGTCTTTGTAACTAGTTTTGCCTAAATCGAGCCTTTAGATGGGTTTTTTGGCTCCGAAGTGCATCTAGCGAAGTTGTTTAGGTCCCAAATGTGTAATATAATATAATATATTATAAAAGTCTTAGGGACTCATATTGAGCTCCAACAACACTTAAAAACTCACCACGCGCAAAAACTAAGTCCATATAACTAGTTTGCCCAAATCGAGCCCTAAACTGGGTATTTAGGCTCCGAAGTGACTCTAGCAAAGTTGTTGTGATCCCAAATAAGTATTTGAACATATAATACATTAATATAATTCGTAGGGACTCATTTTGAGATCCAACAACACTTAAAAACACTCCTCGCGCAAAAACTAAGTCCTTGTGACAAGTTTTTCCTAAATCGAGCTTTTAAACGGGTTTTTTGGCTCCGAAGTGACTCTAGCAAATTTATTTTGATCCTAAAGGAGTATTTGAACAAATAATATATTATAATAAGTCTTAGAGACTCGTTTGGAGCTCCAACAAGCCTTATAAGGTCACTTCGCGCAAAAACTAAGTCTTTGTAACTAGTTTTGCCTAAATCGAGCCTTTAGATGGGTTTTTTGCCTCCGAAGTGAATCTAGCAAAGTTGTTTAGGTCTCAAAAGTGTAATTTAATATAATATATTATAATAAGTCTTAGGGACTCATTTTGAGCTCCAACAACACTTAAAAACTCACCACGCGCAAAAACTAAGTCCTTATAACTAGTTTGCCCAAATCGAGCCCTAAACTGGGTATTTAGGCTCGGAAGTGACTCTAGCAAAGTTGTTGTGATCCCAAATAAGTATTTGAACATATAATACACTAATATAATTCGTAGGGACTCATTTTGAGATCCAACAACACTTAAAAACACTCCTCGCGCAAAAACTAAGTCCTTGTGATTAGTTTTTCCTAAATCGAGCTTTTAAATGGGTTTTTTGGCTCCGAAGTGACTCTAGCAAATTTATTTTGATCCTAAAAGAGTATTTGAACGAATAATATATTATAATAAGTCTTAGAGACTCGTTTGGAGCTCCAACAAGCCTTATAAGGTCACTTCGCGCAAAAACTAAGTCTTTGTATCTAGTTTTGCCTAAATCGAGCCTTTAGATGGGTTTTTTGGCTCCGAAGTGAATCTAGTGAAGTTGTTTAGGTCTCAAAAGTGTAGTTTAATATAATATATTATAATAAGTCTTAGGGACTCATTTTGAGCTCCAACAACACTTAAAAAACTCACCTCGCGCAAAAACTAAGTCCTTATAACTAGTTTGCCTAAATCGATCCCTAAAATGGGTATTTTGGCTCCGAATTGACTCTAACAAAGTTGTTGTGATCCAAATCAGTATTTGAACATATAATACATTAATATAATTCGTAGGGACTCATTTTGAGCTCCAACAACACTTAAAAACTCAGCTCGCGCAAATACTAAGTCCTTGTAACTAGTTTTTCCTAAATCGAGCTTTTAAACGGGTTTTTGGCTCCGAAGTGACTCTAGCAAATTTATTTTGATCCTAAAGGAGTATTTGAACAAATAATATATTATAATAAGTCTTAGAGACTCGTTTGGAGCTCCAACAAGCCTTATAAGGTCACTTCGCGCAAAAACTAAGTCTTTGTAACTAGTTTTGCCTAAATCGAGCCTTTAGATGGGTTTTTGCCTCCGAAGTGAATCTAGCAAAGTTGTTTAGGTCTCAAAAGTGTAATTTAATATAATATATTATAATAAGTCTTAGGGACTCATTTTGAGCTCCAACAACACTTAAAAACTCACCACGCGCAAAAACTAAGTCCTTATAACTAGTTTGCCCAAATCGAGCCCTAAACTGGGTATTTAGGCTCGGAAGTGACTCTAGCAAAGTTGTTGTGATCCCAAATAAGTATTTGAACATATAATACACTAATATAATTCGTAGGGACTCATTTTGAGATCCAACAACACTTAAAAACACTCCTCGCGCAAAAACTAAGTCCTTGTGATTAGTTTTTCCTAAATCGAGCTTTTAAATGGGTTTTTTGGCTCCGAAGTGACTCTAGCAAATTTATTTTGATCCTAAAAGAGTATTTGAACGAATAATATATTATAATAAGTCTTAGAGACTCGTTTGGAGCTCCAACAAGCCTTATAAGGTCACTTCGCGCAAAAACTAAGTCTTTGTATCTAGTTTTGCCTAAATCGAGCCTTTAGATGGGTTTTTTGGCTCCGAAGTGAATCTAGTGAAGTTGTTTAGGTCTCAAAAGTGTAGTTTAATATAATATATTATAATAAGTCTTAGGGACTCATTTTGAGCTCCAACAACACTTAAAAACTCACCTCGCGCAAAAACTAAGTCCTTATAACTAGTTTGCCTAAATCGATCCCTAAAATGGGTATTTTGGCTCCGAATTGACTCTAACAAAGTTGTTGTGATCCAAATCAGTATTTGAACATATAATACATTAATATAATTCGTAGGGACTCATTTTGAGCTCCAACAACACTTAAAAACTCAGCTCGCGCAAATACTAAGTCCTTGTAACTAGTTTTTCCTAAATCGAGCTTTTAAACGGGTTTTTTGGCTCCGAAGTGACTCTAGCAAATTTATTTTGATCCTAAAGGAGTATTTGAACAAATAATATATTATAATAAGTCTTAGAGACTCGTTTGGAGCTCCAACAAGCCTTATAAGGTCACTTCGCGCAAAAACTAAGTCTTTGTAACTAGTTTTGCCTAAATCGAGCCTTTAGATGGGTTTTTTGGCTCCGAAGTGAATCTAGCAAAGTTGTTTAGGTCTCAAAAGTGTAATTAAATATAATATATTATAATAAGTCTTAGGGACTCATTTTGAGCTCCAACAACACTTAAAAACTCACCACGCGCAAAAACTAAGTCCTTATAACTAGTTTGCCCAAATCGAGCCCTAAACTGGGTATTTAGGCTCGGAAGTGACTCTAGCAAAGTTGTTGTGATCCCAAATAAGTATTTGAACATATAATACACTAATATAATTCGTAGGGACTCATTTTGAGATCCAACAACACTTAAAAACACTCCTCGCGCAAAAACTAAGTCCTTGTGATTAGTTTTTCCTAAATCGAGCTTTTAAATGGGTTTTTTGGCTCCGAAGTGACTCTAGCAAATTTATTTTGATCCTAAAAGAGTATTTGAACGAATAATATATTATAATAAGTCTTAGAGACTCGTTTGGAGCTCCAACAAGCCTTATAAGGTCACTTCGCGCAAAAACTAAGTCTTTGTATCTAGTTTTGCCTAAATCGAGCCTTTAGATGGGTTTTTTGGCTCCGAAGTGAATCTAGCGAAGTTGTTTAGGACTCAAAAGTGTAGTTTAATATAATAAATTATAATAAGTCTTAGGGACTCATTTTGAGCTCCAACAACACTTAAAAACTCAACTCGCGCAAAAACTAAGTCCTTATAACTAGTTTGCCTAAATCGATCCCTAAAATGGGTATTTTGGCTCCGAATTGACTCTAACAAAGTTGTTGTGATCCAAATCAGTATTTGAACATATAATACATTAATATAATTCGTAGGGACTCATTTTGAGCTCCAACAACACTTAAAAACTCAGCTCGCGCAAATACTAAGTCCTTGTAACTAGTTTTTCCTAAATCGAGCTTTTAAACGGGTTTTTTTTGGCTCCGAAGTGACACTAGCAAACTTATTTGATCTTAAATGAGTATTTGAAAAAATAATATATTATAATAAGTCTTAGAGACTCGTTTGGAGCTCCAACAAGCCTTATAAGGTCACTTCGCGCAAAAAACTAAGTCTTTGTAACTAGTTTTGCCTAAATCGAGCCTTTAGATGGGTTTTTTGGCTCCGAAGTGCATCTAGCGAAGTTGTTTAGGTCCAAAATGTGTAATATAATATAATATATTATAATAAGTCTTAGGGACTCATATTGAGCTCCAACAACACTTAAAAACTCACCACGCGTAAAAACTAAGTCCATATAACTAGTTTGCCCAAATCGAGCCCTAAACTGGGTATTTAGGCTCCGAAGTGACTCTAGCAAAGTTGTTGTAATCCCAAATAAGTATTTGAACATATAATACATTAATATAATTCGTAGGGACTCATTTTGAGATCCAACAACACTTAAAAACACTCCTCGCGCAAAAACTAAGTCCTTGTGACTAGTTTTTCCTAAATCGAGCTTTTAAACGGGTTTTTTGGCTCCGAAGTGACTCTAGCAAATTTATTTTGATCCTAAAGGAGTATTGGAACAAATAATATATTATAATAAGTCTTAGAGACTCGTTTGGAGCTCCAACAATCCTTATAAGGTCACTTCGCGCAAAAACTAAGTCTTTGTAACTAGTTTTTGCCTAAATCGAGCCTTTAGATGGGTTTTTTGGCTCCGAAGTGAATCTAGCGAAGTTGTTTAGGTCTCAAAAGTGTAATTTAATATAATATATTATAATAAGTCTTAGGGACTCATTTTGAGCTCCAACAACACTTAAAAACTCACCACGCGCAAAAACTAAGTCCTTATAACTAGTTTGCCCAAATCGAGCCCTAAACTGGGTATTTAGGCTCCGAAGTGACTCTAGCAAAATTGTTGTGATCCCAAATAAGTATTTGAACATATAATACACTAATATAATTCGTAGGGACTCATTTTGAGATCCAACAACACTTAAAAAACACTCCTCGTGCAAAAACAAAGTCCTTGTGATTAGTTTTTCCTAAATCGAGCTTTTAAATGGGTTTTTTGGCTCCGAAGTGACTCTAGCAAATTTATTTGATCCTAAAAGAGTATTTGAACGAATAATATATTATAATAAGTCTTAGAGACTCGTTTGGAGCTCCAACAAGCCTTATAAGGTCACTTCGCGCAAAAACTAAGTCTTTGTATCTAGTTTTGCCTAAATCGAGCCTTTAGATGGGTTTTTTGGCTCTGAAGTGAATCTAGCGAAGTTGTTTAGGTCTCAAAAGTGTAGTTTAATATAATATATTATAATAAGTCTTAGGGACTCATTTTGAGCTCCAACAACACTTAAAAACTCACCTCGCGCAAAAACTAAGTCCTTATAACTAGTTTGCCTAAATCGATCCCTAAAATGGGTATTTTGGCTCCGAATTGACTCTAACAAAGTTGTTGTGATCCAAATCAGTATTTGAACATATAATACATTAATATAATTCGTAGGGACTCATTTTGAGCTCCAACAACACTTAAAATTTCAGCTCGCGCAAATACTAAGTCCTTGTAACTAGTTTTTCCTAAATCGAGCTTTTAAACGGGTTTTTTTTGGCTCCGAAGTGACTCTAGCAAACTTATTTTGATCTTAAATGAGTATTTGAACAAATAATATATTATAATAAGTCTTAGAGACTCGTTTGGAGCTCCAACAAGCCTTATAAGGTCACTTCGCGCAAAAACTAAGTCTTTGTAACTAGTTTTGCCTAAATCGAGCCTTTAGATGGGTTTTTTGGCTCCGAAGTGCATCTAGCGAAGTTGTTTAGGTCCCAAATGTGTAATATAATATAATATATTATAATAAGTCTTAGGGACTCATATTGAGCTCCAACAACACTTAAAAACTCACCACGCGCAAAAACTAAGTCCATATAACTAGTTTGCCCAAATCGAGCCTTAAACTGGGTATTTAGGCTCCGAAGTGACTCTAGCAAAGTTGTTGTGATCCCAAATAAGTATTTGAACATATAATACATTAATATAATTCGTAGGGACTCATTTTGAGATCCAACAACACTTAAAAACACTCCTCGCGCAAAAACTAAGTCCTTGTGACTAGTTTTTCCTAAATCGAGCTTTTAAACGGGTTTTTTGGCTCCGAAGTGACTCTAGCAAATTTATTTTGATCCTAAAGGAGTATTTGAACAAATAATATATTATAATAAGTCTTAGAGACTCGTTTGGAGCTCCAACAAGCCTTATAAGGTCACTTCGCGCAAAAACTAAGTCTTTGTAACTAGTTTTGCCTAAATCGAGCCTTTAGATGGGTTTTTTGGCTCCGAAGTGAATCTAGCGAAGTTGTTTAGGTCTCAAAAGTGTAATTTAATATAATATATTATAATAAGTCTTAGGGACTCATTTTGAGCTCCAACAACACTTAAAAACTCACCACGCGCAAAAACTAAGTCCTTATAACTAGTTTGCCCAAATCGAGCCCTAAACTGGGTATTTAGGCTCGGAAGTGACTCTAGCAAAGTTGTTGTGATCCCAAATAAGTATTTGAACATATAATACACTAATATAATTCGTAGGGACTCATTTTGAGATCCAACAACACTTAAAAACACTCCTCGTGCAAAAACTAAGTCCTTGTGATTAGTTTTTCCTTAATCGAGCTTTTAAATGGGTTTTTTTTGGCTCCGAAGTGACTCTAGCAAATTTATTTTGATCCTAAAAGAGTATTTGAACGAATAATATATTATAATAAGTCTTAGAGACTCGTTTGGAGCTCAACAAGCCTTATAAGGTCACTTCGCGCAAAAACTAAGTCTTTGTATCTAGTTTTGCCTAAATCGAGCCTTTAGATGGGTTTTTTGGCTCTGAAGTGAATCTAGCGAAGTTGTTTAGGTCTCAAAAGTGTAGTTTAATATAATATATTATAATAAGTCTTAGGGACTCATTTTGAGCTCCAACAACACTTAAAAACTCACCTCGCGCAAAAACTAAGTCCTTATAACTAGTTTGCCTAAATCGATCCCTAAAATGGGTATTTTGGCTCCGAATTGACTCTAACAAAGTTGTTGTGATCCAAATCAGTATTTGAACATATAATACATTAATATAATTCGTAGGGACTCATTTTGAGCTCCAACAACACTTAAAATTTCAGCTCGCGCAAATACTAAGTCCTTGTAACTAGTTTTTCCTAAATCGAGCTTTTAAACGGGTTTTTTTGGCTCCGAAGTGACTCTAGCAAACTTATTTTGATTCTAAATGAGTATTTGAACAAATAATATATTATAATAAGTCTTAGAGACTCGTTTGGAGCTCCAACAAGCCTTATAAGGTCACTTCGCGCAAAAACTAAGTCTTTGTAACTAGTTTTGCCTAAATCGAGCCTTTAGATGGGTTTTTTGGCTCCGAAGTGCATCTAGCGAAGTTGTTTAGGTCCCAAATGTGTAATATAATATAATATATTATAATAAGTCTTAGGGACTCATATTGAGCTCCAACAACACTTAAAAACTCACCACGCGCAAAAACTAAGTCCATATAACTAGTTTGCCCAAATCGAGCCTTAAATTGGGTATTTAGGCTCCGAAGTGACTCTAGCAAAGTTGTTGTGATCCCAAATAAGTATTTGAACATATAATACATTAATATAATTCGTAGGGACTCATTTTGAGATCCAACAACACTTAAAAACACTCCTCGCGCAAAAACTAAGTCCTTGTGACTAGTTTTTCCTAAATCGAGCTTTTAAACGGGTTTTTTGGCTCCGAAGTGACTCTAGCAAATTTATTTTGATCCTAAAGGAGTATTTGAACAAATAATATATTATAATAAGTCTTAGAGACTCGTTTGGAGCTCCAACAAGCCTTATAAGGTCACTTCGCGCAAAAACTAAGTCTTTGTAACTAGTTTTGCCTAAATCGAGCCTTTAGATGGGTTTTTTGGCTCCGAAGTGAATCTAGCGAAGTTGTTTAGGTCTCAAAAGTGTAATTTAATATAATATATTATAATAAGTCTTAGGGACTCATTTTGAGCTCCAACAACACTTAAAAACTCACCACGCGCAAAAACTAAGTCCTTATAACTAGTTTGCCCAAATCGAGCCCTAAACTGGGTATTTAGGCTCGGAAGTGACTCTATCAAAGTTGTTGTGATCCCAAATAAGTATTTGAACATATAATACACTAATATAATTCGTAGGGACTCATTTTGAGATCCAACAACACTTAAAAACACTCCTCGTGCAAAAACTAAGTCCTTGTGATTAGTTTTTCCTTAATCGAGCTTTTAAATGGGTTTTTTTTGGCTCCGAAGTGACTCTAGCAAATTTATTTTGATCCTAAAGAGTATTTGAACGAATATATATTATAATAAGTCTTAGAGACTCGTTTGGAGCTCCAACAAGCCTTATAAGGTCACTTCGCGCAAAAACTAAGTCTTTGTATCTAGTTTTGCCTAAATCGAGCCTTTAGATGGGTTTTTTGGCTCCGAAGTGAATCTAGCGAAGTTTGTTTAGGTCTCAAAAGTGTAGTTTAATATAATATATTGTAATAAGTCTTAGGGACTCATTTTGAGCTCCAACAACACTTAAAAACTCACCTCGCGCAAAAAACTAAGTCCTTATAACTAGTTTGCCTAAATCGATCCCTAAAATGGGTATTTTGGCTCCGAATTGACTCTAACAAAGTTGTTGTGATCCAAATCAGTATTTGAACATATAATACATTAATATAATTCGTAGGGACTCATTTTGAGCTCCAACAACACTTAAAAACTCACCTCGCGCAAATACTAAGTCCTTGTAACTAGTTTTTCCTAAATCGAGCTTTTAAACGGGTTTTTTTTGGCTCCGAAGTGACTCTAGCAAACTTATTTTGATCTAAATGAGTATTTGAACAAATAATATATTATAATAAGTCTTAGAGACTCGTTTGGAGCTCCAACAAGCCTTATAAGGTCACTTCGCGCAAAAACTAAGTCTTCGTAACTAGTTTTGCCTAAATCGAGCCTTTAGATGGGTTTTTTGGCTCCGAAGTGCATCTAGCGAAGTTGTTTAGGTCCCAAATGTGTAATATAATATAATATATTACAATAAGTCTTAGGACTCATTTTGAGCTCCAACAACACTTAAAAACGCACCACGCGCAAAAACTAAGTCCTTATAACTAGTATGCCCAAATCGAGCCCTAAACTGGGTATTTAGGCTCCGAAGTGACTCTAGCAAAGTTGTTGTGATCCCAAATCAGTATTTGAACATATAATACATTAATATAATTCGTAGGGGCTCATTTTGAGCTCCAACAACACTTAAAAACACTCCTCGCGCAAAAACTAAGTCCTTGTGACTAGTTTTCCTAAATCGATCTTTTAAACGGGTTTTTTGGCTCCGAAGTGACTCTAGCAAATTTATTTTGATCCTAAAGGAGTATTTGAACAAATAATATATTATAATAAGTCTTAGAGACTCGTTTGGAGCTCCAACAAGCCTTATAAGGTCACTTCGTGCAAAAACTAAGTCTTTGTATCTAGTTTTGCCTAAATCGAGCCTTTAGATGGGTTTTTTAGCTCCGAAGTGAATCTAGCGATGTTGTTTAGGTCTCAAAAGTGTAATTTAATATAATATATTGTAATAAGTCTTAGGGAGTCATTTTGAGCTCCAACAACACTTAAAAACTCACCACGCGCAAAAACTAAGTCCTTATAACTAGTTTGCCTAAATCGAGCCCTAAAATGGGTATTTATGCTCCGAAGTGACTCTAGCAAAGTTGTTGTGATCCAAATCAGTATTTGAACATATAATACATTATTATAATTCGCAGGGACTCATTTTGTGCTCCAAAAACACTTAAAAACTCACCTCGCGCAAAAACTAAGTCCTTGTAACTAGTTTTTCCTAAATCGAGCTTTTAAACGGGTTTTTTGGCTCCGAAGTGACTCTAGCAAACTTATTTTGATCTTAAATGAGTATTTGAACAAATAATATATTATAATAAGTCTTAGAGACTCGTTTGGAGCTCCAACAAGCCTTATAAGGTCACTTCGCGCAAAAACTAAGTCTTCGTAACTAGTTTTGCCTAAATCGAGCCTTTAGATGGGGTTTTTGGCTCCGAAGTGCATCTAGCAAAGTTGTTTAGGTCCCAAATGTGTAATTTAATATAATATATTATAATAAGTTTTAGGGACTCATTTTGAGCTCCAACAACACTTAAAAACTCACCACGCGCAAAAACTAAGTCCTTATAACTAGTTTGCCCAAATCAAGCCCTAAACTGGGTATTTAGGCTCCGAAGTGACTCTAGCAAAGTTGTTGTGATCCAAATCAGTATTTGAACATATAATACATTAATATAATTCGTAGGAACTCATTTTGAGCTCCAACAACACTTAAAAACTCTCCTCGCGCAAAAACTAAGTCCTTGTGACTAGTTTTTCCTAAATCGAGCTTTTAAACGGGTTTTTTTGGCTCGAAGTGACTGTAGCAAATTTATTTGATCCTAAAGGAGTATTTGAACAAATAATATATTATAATAAGTCTTAGAGACTCGTTTGGAGCTCCAACAAGCCTTATAAGGTCACTTCGCGCAAAAACTAAGTCTTTGTATCTAGTTTTGCCTAAATCGAGCCTTTAGATGGTTTTTTGGCTCCGAAGTGAATCTAGCGAAGTTGTTTAGGTCTCAAAAGTGTAATTTAATATAATATATTATAATAAGTCTTAGGGACTCATTTTGAGCTCCAACAACACTTAAAAACTCACCACGCGCAAAAACTAAGTCCTTATAACTAGTTTGCCTAAATCTAGCCCTAAAATAGGTATTTTGGCTCCGAAGTGACTCTAGCAAAGTTGTTGTGATTCAAATCAGTATTTGAACATATAATACATTATTATTATTCGTAGGGACTCATTTTGAGGTCCAAAAACACTTAAAAACTCACCTCGCGCAAAAACTAAGTCCTTGTAACTAGTTTTTCCTAAATCGAGCTTTTAAACGGTTTTTTGGCTCCGAAGTGACTCTAGCAAACTTATTTGATCTTAAATGAGTATTTGAACAAATAATATATTATAATAAGTCTTAGAGACTCGTTTGGAGCTCCAACAAGCCTTATAAGGTCACTTCGCGCAAAAACTAAGTCTTTGTAACTAGTTTTGCCTAAATCGAGCCTTTAGAAGGTTTTTTGGCTCCGAAGTGCATATAGCGATGTTGTTTAGGTCCAAATGTGTAATAAAATATGATATATTATAATAAGTCTTAGGGACTCAATTTGAGCTCCAACAACACTTAAAAACTCACCACGCGCAAAAACTAAGTCCTTATAACTAGTTTGCCCAAATCGAGCCCTGAACGGGGTATTTAGGCTCCGAAGTGACTCTAGCAAAGTTGTTGTGATCCCAAATCAGTATTTGAACATATAATACATTAATATAATTCGTAGGGACTCATTTTGAGCTCCAAGAACACTTAAAAACACTCCTCGCGCAAAAACTAAGTCCTTGTGACTAGTTTTGCCTAAATCGAGCTTTTAAACGGGTTTTTTTGGCTCCGAAGTGACTCTAGCAAATTTATTTTGATCTAAAGGAGTATTTGAACAAATAATATATTATAATAAGTCTTAGAGACTCGTTTGGAGCTCCAACAAGCCTTATAAGGTCACTTCGCGCAAAAACTAAGTCTTTGTATCTAGTTTTGCCTAAATCGAGCCTTTAGATGGGTTTTTTAGCTCCGAAGTGAATCTAGCGAAGTTGTTTAGGTCTCAAAAGTGTAATTTACTATAATATATTGTTATAAGTCTTAGGGACTCATTTTGAGCTCCAACAACACTTAAAAACTGCACCACGCGCAAAAACTAAGTCCTTATAACTAGTTTGCCTAAATCTAGCCCTAAATAGGTATTTTGGCTCCGAAGTGACTCTAGCAAAGTTGTTGTGATCCAAATCAGTATTTGAACATATAATACATTATTATTATTCGTAGGGACTCATTTTGAGCTCCAAAAACACTTAAAAACTAAGTCCTTATAACTAGTTTTGCCTAAATCGAGCTTTTAAACGTGTTTTTTGGCTCCGAAGTGACTCTAGCAAACTTATTTTGATCTTAAATGAGTAATTGAACAAATAATATATTATAATAAGTCTTAGAGACTCGTTTGGAGCTCCAACAAGCCTTATAAGGTCACTTCGCGCAAAAACTAAGTCTTTGTAACTAGTTTTGCCTAAATCGAGCCTTTAGATGGGTTTTTTGGCTCTGAAGTGAATCTAGCGAAGTTGTTTAGGTCCCAAATGTGTAATTAATATAATATATTATAATAAGTCTTAGGGAGCTCATTTTGAGCTCCAACAACACTTAAAAAACGCACCACGCGCAAAAACTAAATCCTTATAACTAGTTTGCCAAATCGAGCCCTAAACTGGGTATTTTAGGCTCGAAGTGACTCTAGCAAAGTTGTTGTGATCCCAAAATCAGTATTTGAACATATAATACATTAATATAATTCGTAGGGACTCATTTTGAGCTCCAAGAACACTTAAAAACACTCCTCGCGCAAAAACTAAGTCCTTGTGACTAGTTTTTCATAAATCGAGCTTTTTAAACGGGTTTTTTGGCTCCGAAGTGACTCTAGCAAACTTATTTGATCCTAAAGGAGTATTTGAACAAATAATATATTATAATAAGTCTTAGAGACTCGTTTGGAGCTCCAACAAGCCTTATAAGGTCACTTCGCGCAAAAACTAAGTCTTTGTATACTAGTTTTGCCTAAATCGAGCCTTAGATGGTTTTTTGGCTCCGAAGTGAATCTAGCGAAGTTGTTTAGGTCTCAAAAGTGTAATTTAATATAATATATTATAATAGACTTAGGGACTCATTTTGAGCTCCAACAAACACTTAAAAACTCACCACGCGCAAAAACTAAGTCCTTATCACTAGTTTGCCTAAATCTAGCCCTAAAATGGGTATTTTGGCTCCGAAGTGACTCTAGCAAAGTTTTTGTGATTCAAATCAGTATTTGAACATATAATACATTAATATATTCGTAGGGGACTCATTTTGAGCTCCAAAAACACTTAAAAACTCACCTCGCGCAAAACTAAGTCCTTGTAACTAGTTTTGCCTTAAATCGAGCTTTTAAACGAGTTTTTTGGCTCCGAAGTGAACTCTAGCAAACTTATTTTGATCTAAATGAGTATTTGAACAAATAATATATTATAATAAGTCTTAGAGACTCGTTTGGAGCTTCCAACAAGCCTTATAAGGTCACTTCGCGCAAAAACTAAGTCTTTATAACTAGTTTTGCCTAAATCGAGCCTCTTAGAAGGGTTTTTTTGGCTCCGAAGTGCATCTAGCGATGTTGTTTAGGTCCCCAAATGTGTAATCAAAATATGATATATTATAATAAGACCTTAGGGACTCAATTTGAGCTCCAACAACACTTAAAAACTCGACTCACCGCAAAAACTAAGTCCTTATAACTAGTTTGCCCCTAATCGAGCCCTAAAATGGGTATTTTGGCTCCGGAAGTGACTCTAGCAAAGTGTTGTGATCCAAATCAGTATTTGAACATATAATACATTAATATAATTCGTAGGGACTCATTTTGAGCTCCAAGAACACTATAAAAACACTCCTCGCGCAAAAACTAAGTCCTTGTGACTAGTTTTTCCTAAATCGAGCTTTTAAACGGGTTTTTTGGCTCCGAAGTGACTCTAGCAAATTTATTTTGATCCTAAAGGAGTATTTGAACAAATAATATATTATAATAAGTCTTAGAGGACTCGTTTTGGAGCTCCAACAAGCCTTATAAGGTCACTTCGTGCAAAAACTAAGTCCTTTATATCTAGTTTTGCCTAAATTGAGCCTTTAGATGGGTTTTTTTAGCTCCGAAGTGAATCTAGCGAAGTTGTTTAGGTCTCAAAAGTGTAATTTCTATAATATATTATTATAAGATCTTAGGGAGCTCATTTTAGCTCCAACAACACTTAAAAACTCACCACGCGCAAAAACTAAGTCCTTATAACTAGTTTGCCTAAATCTAGCCCTAAAATAGGTATTTTGGCTCCGAAGTGACTCTAGCAAAGTTGTTGTGATCAAATCAGTATTTGAACATATAATACATTATATTATTCGTAGGACTCATTTTTGAGCTCCAAAAACACTTAAAAAATCCACCTCGCGCAAAAAACTAAGTCCTTATAACTAGTTTTTCCTAAATCGAGCTTTTAAACGGGTTTTTTGCTCGAAGTGACTCTAGCAAACTTATTTTGATCTTAAATGAGTAATTGAACAAATAATATATTATAATAAGTCCTTAGAGACTCGTTTGGAAGCTCCAACAAGCCTTATAAGGTCACTTCGCGCAAAAACTAAGTCTTTGTAACTAGTTTTGCCTAAATCGAGCCTTTAGATGGGTTTTTTGGCTCTGAAGTGCATCTAGCGAAGTTGTTTAGGTCCCCAAATGTGTAATATAATATAATATATTATAATAAGTCTTAGGGACTCATTTTGAGCTCCAACACACTTAAAAACGCCACCACGCGCAAAAAACTAAATCCTTATAACTAGTTTGCCCAAATCGAGCCCTAAACTGGGTATTTAGGCTCCGAAGTGACTCTAGCAAAGTTGTTGTGATCCCAAATCAGTATTTGAACATATAATACATTAATATAATTCGTAGGGACTCATTTTGAGCTCCAAGAACACTTAAAAACCCTCCTCGCGCAAAAACTAAGTCCTTGTGACTAGTTTTTCATAAATCGAGCTTTTAAACGGGTTTTTTGGCTCGAAGTGACTCTAGCAATTTATTTTGATCCTAAAGGAGTATTTGAACAAATAATATATTATAATTAGTCTTAGAGACTCGTTTGGAGCTCCAACAAGCCTTATAAGGTCACTTAGCGCAAAAGACTAAGTTTTGTAACTAGTTTTGCCTAAATCGAGCCTTTAAATGGGTTTTTTGGCCCAAGTGAATCTAGCAAAGTTGTTTAGGTCCCAAATTGTAATTTAATATAATATATTATAATAAGTCTTAGGGACTCATTTTGAGCTCCAACAACACTTAAAAACTCACCCGCGCAAAACTAAGTCCTTATAACTAGTTTGCCTAAATCGAGCCCTAAAATGGGTATTTTGGCTCAAGTGACTCTAGCAAAGTTGTTGTGATCCCAAATCAGTATTTGAACATATAATACATTAATATAATTCGTAGGGACTCATTTGAGCTCCAACAACACTTAAAACTCACCTCGCGCAAAAACTAAGTCCTTATAACAAGTTTGCCTAAATCGACCCCCAAATGGGTTTTTCCTCAAGTGACTCTAGCAAAGTTGTTGTGATCCCAAATCAGTATTTGAACATATAATACATTAATATAATTCGTAGGGACTCATTTTGAGCTCCAACAACACTTAAAAGCTCACTCGCGCAAAACTAAGTCCTTATAACTAGTTTTGCCTAAATCGAGCCCTAAACTGGGTATTTTGGCTCCAAGTGACTCTAGCAAAGTTGTTTGATCCCAAATCAGTATTTGAACATATAATACATTATTATAAGTCGTAGGGACTCATTTTGAGCTCCAACAACACTTAAAACTCACCTCGCGCAAAAACCAAGTCCTTATAACTAGTTTGCCTAAATCGAGCCCTAAATGCGTATTTTGGCTCAAGTGACTCTAGCAAAGTTGTTGTGATCCCAAATCAGTATTTGAACATATAATACATTAATATAATCGTAGGGACTCATCTTGAGCTCCAACAACACTTAAAACTCACCTCGCAAAAACTAAGTCCTTATAACTAGTTTTGCCTAAATCGAGCCCTTAAATGGGTCTTTGGATCAAGTGACTCTAGCAAAGTTGTTTTGATCCCAAATCAGTATTTGAACATATAATATATTATTATAAGTCTAGGGACTCATTTTGAGCTCCAATAACACTTAAAGCTCACCTCGCAAAAACTAAGTCCTTATAACTAGTTTTGCCTAAATCGAGCCCTTAAATGGGTATTTTGGCCCCAAGTGAATCTAGCAAAGTTGTTGGGATCCCAAATCGTAATTTAACATATAATACATTAATATAAGTCGTAGGGACTCATTTTGAGCTCCAACAACACTTAGAAGCTCACCTCGCGCAAAACTAAGTCCTTATAACTAGTTTGCCTAAATCGAGCCCTAAAATGGGTATTTTGGCCCAAGTGACTCTAGCAAAGTTGTGTGATCCCAAATCAGTATTTGAACATATAATACATTAATATAATTCGTAGGGACTCATTTTGAGCTCCAACAACACTTAAAACTCACCTCGCAAAAACTAAGTCCTTATAACTAGTTTGCCTAAATCGAGCCCCTAAATGGGTATTTTGGCTCAAGTGACTCTAGCAAAGTTGTTGTGATCCCAAATCAGTATTTGAACATATAATACATTATTATAATCTTAGAGACTCATTTTGGAGCTCCAACAACACTTAAAAACTCACCTGCGCAAAAACTAAGTCCTTATAACTAGTTTTGCCTAAACCGAGCCCTTAAATGGGTTTTCGGCTCGAAGTGACTCTAGCAAAGTTGTTGTGATCCCAAATCAGTATTTGAAATATAATACATTATAATAATCGTAGGGACTCATTTTGAGCTCCAACAACACTTAAAACTCACCTCGCGCAAAAACTAAGTCCTTATAACTAGTTTGCCTAAATCGAGCCCTAAATGGGTATTTTGGCTCCAAGTGACTCTAGCAAAGTTGTTGTGATCCCAAATCAGTATTTGAACATATAATACATTAATATAATTCGTAGGGACTCATTTTGAGCTCCAACAACACTTAAAACTCTCCCCGCAAAAACTAAGTCCTTATAACTAGTTTGCCTAAATCGAGCCCTTAAATTGGGTATTTTGGCTCCAAGTGACTCTAGCAAAGTTGTTGTGATCCCAAATCAGTATTTGAACATATAATACATTAATATAAGTCGTAGGGACTCATTTTGAGCTCCAACAACCCTTATAAGCTCACCTCGCCAAAACTAAGTCCTTGTAACTAGTTTTCCTCAATCGAGCCTTTAAATGGGTATTTTTTCAAGTGACTCTAGCAAAGTTGTTGTGGTCCCAAATCAGTATTTGAACATATAATACATTAATATAAGTCGTAGGGACTCATTTTGAGCTCCAACAACACTTAGAAACTCACCTCGCGCAAAAACTAAGTCCTTATAACTAGTTTGCCTAAATCGAGCCCTAAAATGGGTATTTTGGCCCCAAGTGACTCTAGCAAAGTTGTTGTGATCCCAAATCAGTATTTGAACATATAATACATTAATATAATTCGTAGGGACTCATTTTGAGCTCCAACAACACTTAAAAACTCCACTGCGCAAAAACTAAGTCCTTATAACTAGTTTTGCCTAAATCGACCCCTAAACGGGTATTTTGGCCCAAAGTGACTCTAGCAAAGTTGTTGTGATCCCAAATCAGTATTTGAACATATAATACATTATTATAAGTCGGAGGGACTCATTTGAGCTCCAACAACCCTTAAAGCTCACTGCCAAAAACTAAGTCCTTGTAACTAGTTTTGCCTAAATCGAGCCTAAAATGGGTTTTTGGCTCAAGTGATCTAGCAAAGTTGTTTAGGTCCCAAATCAGTATTTGAATATAATACATTATAATAATTCGTAGGGACTCATTTTGAGCTCCAACAACACTTAAAACTCACCTCGCGCAAAAACTAAGTCCTTATAACTAGTTTGCCTAAATCGAGCCCTAAAATCGGTATTTTGGCTCCAAGTGACTCTAGCAAAGTTGTTGTGATCCCAAATCAGTATTTGAACATATAATACATTAATATAATTTGTAGGGACTCATTTTGAGCTCCAACAACACTTAAAACTCACCTCGCGCAAAAACTAAGTCCTTATAACTAGTTTTGCCTAAATCGACCCCTAAAATGGGTTTTGGCCCAAGTGACTCTAGCAAAGTTGTTTTGATCCCAAATCAGTATTTGAACATATAATACATTATAATAATCGTAGGGACTCATTTTGAGCTCCAACAACCTTATAAAGTCACTTCGCAAAAAACTAAGTCCTTATAACTAGTTTTGCCTAAATCGAGCCTTTAAATTTGGTTTTTGGCTCCAAGTGACTCTAGCAAAGTTGTTGTGATCCCAAATGAGTATTTGAAATATAATATATTATAATAATCGTAGGGACTCATTTTGAGCTCCAACAACACTTAAAAACTCACCTCGCGCAAAAACTAAGTCCTTATAACTAGTTTGCCTAAATCGAGCCCTAAATTGGGTATTTTGGCTCGAAGGACTCTAGCAAAGTTGTTGTGATCCCAAATCAGTATTTGAACATATAATACATTAATATAATTCGTAGGACTCATTTGAGCTCCAACAACACTTAAAAGCTCACCTCGCGCAAAAACTAAGTCCTTATAACTAGTTTGCCTAAATCGAGCCCCTTAAATTGGGTATTTTGGCTCCAAGCGACTCTAGCAAAGTTGTTGTGATCCCAAATCAGTATTTGAACATATAATACATTAATATAATCTAGGGACTCATTTTGAGCTCCAACAACCCTTAAAACTCACCTCGCAAAACTAAGTCCTTATAACAAGTTTGCCTAAATCGAGCCCTTAAATGGGTATTTTGGCTCCAAGTGACTCTAGCAAAGTTGTTGTGATCCCAAATCA
Source organism: Boehmeria nivea var. tenacissima (assembly GCA_018132145.1). Lineage (NCBI taxonomy): Eukaryota > Viridiplantae > Streptophyta > Magnoliopsida > Rosales > Urticaceae > Boehmeria > Boehmeria nivea. Next base: position 12,479 of record JACWIL010000020.1, on the reverse strand, counting down.
GTATTTGAACATATAATACATTAATATAATTCGTAGGGACTCATTTTGAGCTCCAACAACACTTAGAAGCTCACCTCGCAAAAACTAAGTCCTTATAACAAGTTTGCCTAAATCGATCCTAAATTGGGTATTTTGGCTCCGAAGTGACTCTAGCAAAGTTGTTGTGATCCCAAATCAGTATTTGAACATATAATACATTAATATAATTCGTAGGGACTCATTTTGACCTCCAACAACACTTAAAAACTCACCTCGCGCAAAAACTAAGTCCTTATAACTAGTTTGCCTAAATCGAGCCTTTAAACCGGGTTTTTTGGCTCAAGGTTACTCTAGCAAACTTGTTTGGATCCCAAATAGTATTTGAACATATAATATATTATAATAAGTCGTAGAGACTCATTTGGGAGCTCCAACAAGCCTTAAAAGGTCACTTGCAAAAAAACTAAGTCCTTATGTAACTCAGTTTGGCCTAAATCGAGCCTTTTAGATTGGTTTTTGGGCTCGAAGTGAATCTAGCGAAGTTGTTTAGGTCCCAAATGTGTAATTTAATATAATACATTATAATAAGTCTTAGGACTCATTTTGAGCTCCAACAACACTTAAAAACTCACCTCGCGCAAAAACTAAGTCCTTATAACTAGTTTGCCTAAATCGAGCCCTAAAATGGGTATTTTGGCCCGAGTGACTCTAGCAAAGTTGTTGTGATCCCAAATCAGTATTTGAACATATAATACATTAATATAATTCGTAGGGACTCATTTTGAGCTCCAACAACACTTAGAAGCTCACCCCGCGCAAAACTAAGTCCTTATAACTAGTTTGCCTAAATCGATCCCTAAATTGGGTATTTTGGCCCAAGTGACTCTAGCAAAGTTGTTGTGATCCCAAATCAGCATTTGAACATATAATACATTAATATAATTCGTAGGGACTCATTTTGAGCCTCCAACAACACTAAAAACTCACCTCGCGCAAAAACTAAGTCCTTATAACTAGTTTGGCCTAAATCGCGATCTTTAAACGGGGTTTTTTGGCTCAAGTGACTCTAGCAAAGTTGTTGTGATCCCAAATCAGTATTTGAACATATAATACATTATAATAAGTCGAGGGACTCATTTGGAGCTCCAACAACACTTATAAGGTCACTTCACGCAAAACTAAGTCTTGTAACTAGTTTTGCCTAAATCGAGCCTTTAAATGGGTTTTTGGCCTCAAGTGACTCTAGCAAAGTTGTTTAGGTCCCAAATCGATTTACATTTAATATATTATATTATAATAAGTCTTAGGGACTCATTTTAAGCTCCAACAACACTTAAAAGCTCACCACGCAAAAACTAAGTCCTTATAACTAGTTTGCCTAAATCGAGCCCTAAAATGGGTATTTTGGTCGCTTACTCTAGCAAAGTTGTTGTAATCTTCAAATCATTTATAGGGTTTAACTCTAGCAAATTATTTAATCCCAAACCAGTATTTGAACATATAATACATTAATATAATTCTTAGGGACTCATTTTGAGCTCCAACAACACTTTAAAAGCTCACCTCGCGAAAAAACTAAGTCCTTATAACAAGTTTGCCTAAATCGAGCCTCTAAATTGGGTTATTTGGCTCCAGTGACTCTAGCAAAGTTGTTGTGATCCCAAATCAGTATTTGAACATATAATACATTAATATAAGTCGTAGGACTCATTTTGAGCTCCAACAACACTTAGAAGCTCACTCGCGCAAAAACTAAGTCCTTATAACAAGTTTGCCTAAATCGATCCCTAAATTGGGTATTTTGGCTCCAAGTGACTCTAGCAAAGTTGTTGTGATCCCAAATCAGTATTTGAACATATAATACATTAATATAATTTGTAGGGACTCATTTTGAGCCTCAACAACACTTAAAAACTCACCTCGCAAAAACTAAGTCCTTATAACTAGTTTTGCCTAAATCGAGCTTTTAAACGGGCATATTTTGGCCCAAGTGACTCTAGCAAAGTTGTTTTGATCCAAAATGAGTATTTGAACATATAATACATTATAATAAGTCGTAGGGACTCATTTGGAGCTCCAACAAGCCTTATAAGCTCACCTCGCGCAAAACTAAGTCCTTATAACTAGTTTTGCCTAAATCGAGCCCTTTAAATTGGGTTTTTGGCCCAAGTGACTCTAGCAAAGTTGTTTGAGGTCCCAAATCTGTATTTGAATATAATACATTATAATAAGTCTTAGGACTCATTTTGAGCTCACAACAACACTTAAAAACTCACCTCGCGCAAAAACTAAGTCCTTATAACTAGTTTGCCTAAATCGAGCCCCTAAAATGGGTATTTTGGCTCCAAGTGACTCTAGCAAAGTTGTTGTGATCCCAAATCAGTATTTGAACATATAATACATTAATATAATTCGGAGGGACTCATTTTGAGCTCCAACAACACTTAAAAGCTCACTCGCGCAAAAACTAAGTCCTTATAACTAGTTTTGCCTAAATCGAGCCCTAAAACCGGGTTATTTGGCTCCAAGTGACTCTAGCAAAGTTGTTTTGATCCCAAATCAGTATTTGAACATATAATACATTATAATAAGTCGTAGGGACTCATTTTGAGCTCCAACAACACTTAAAGCTCACCCGCCAAAAACTAAGTCCTTGTAACTAGTTTTGCCTAAATCGAGCCCTTAAATGGGTATTTTGGCCTGAAGTGACTCTAGGAAGTTGTTGTGGTCCCAAATCAGTATTTGAACATATAATACATTATTATAAGTCTTAGGGACTCATTTTGAGCTCCAACAACACTAAAAACTCACCCGCGCAAAAACTAAGTCCTTATAACTAGTTTGCCTAAATCGAGCCCTAAAATGGGTATTTTGGTCCGAGTGACTCTAGCAAAGTTGTTGTGATCCCAAATCAGTATTTGAACATATAATACATTAATATAATTCGTAGGGACTCATTTTGAGCTCCAACAACACTTAAAGACTCACCTCGCGCAAAAACTAAGTCCTTATAACTAGTTTGCCTAAATCGAGCCTCCAAATGGGTATTTTGGTCCAAGTGACTCTAGCAAAGTTGTTGTGATCCCAAATCAGTATTTGAACATATAATACATTAATATAATTCGTAGGGACTCATTTTGAGCTCCACAAACCTTAAAGCTCACCTCGCAAAAACTAAGTCCTTATAACTAGTTTGCCTAAATCGATCCCTAAATTGGGTATTTTGGCTCCAAGTGACTCTAGCAAAGTTGTTTTGATCCCAAATCAGTATTTGAACATATAATACATTAATATAAGTCGTAGGGACTCATTTTGAGCTCCAACAACACTTAAAGCTCACCTCGCGCAAAAACTAAGTCCTTATAACAAGTTTGCCTAAATCGATCCCTAAATTGGGTATTTTGGCTCAAGTGACTCTAGCAAAGTTGTTGTGATCCCAAATCAGTATTTGAACATATAATACATTAATATAATTTCTAGGGACTCATTTTGAGCTCCAACAACACTTAAAAACTCACCTCGCGCAAAAACTAAGTCCTTATAACTAGTTTTGCCTAAATCGACCTCCTAAATGGGTATTTTGCTCCAAGTGACTCTAGCAAACTTGTTGTGATCCAAATCAGTATTTGAACATATAATATATTATTATAAGTCGTAGGACTCGTTTGAGCTCCAACAACCCTTAGAAGGTCACCTCGCAAAAACTAAGTCCATGTAACTAGTTTTGCCTAAATCGAGCCTTTAGATTGGGTTTTTGGTCCAAGTGAATCTAGCAAAGTTGTTTAGGTCCCAAATGTTAATTTAATATAATACATTAATAATAAGTCTTAGGGACTCATTTTGAGCTCCAACAACACTTAAAAACTCACCTCGCGCAAAAACTAAGTCCTTATAACTAGTTTGCCTAAATCGAGCCCTAAAATGGGTATTTTGGTCCAAGTGACTCTAGCAAAGTTGTTGTGATCCCAAATCAGTATTTGAACATATAATACATTAATATAATTCGTGGGACTCATTTTGAGCTCCAACAACACTTAAAAGCTCACCTGCGCAAAAACTAAGTCCTTATAACAGTTTGCCTAAATCGATCCCTAAATTGGTATTTTCGGCTCCGAAGTGACTCTAGCAAAGGTTGTTGTGATCCCAAAACAGTATTTGAACATATAATACTTAATATAATTCGGTAGGGACTCATTTTGAGCTCCAACACACTTAAAACTCACCTCGCGCAAAAATAAGTCCTTATAACTAGGTTTGCCTAAATCGAGCCTAAATTAGGTGGGTATTTTGGCTCCAAGTGACTCTAGCAAAGTTGTTGTGGTCCCAAATCAGTATTTGAACATATAATACATTATAATAAGTCGTAGGGACTCATTTTGAGCTCCAACAACACTTAAAAGCTCACCTCGCAAAAACTAAGTCCTTATAACTAGTTTGCCTAAATCGAGCCCTAAAATGGGTATTTTGGCTCAAGTGACTCTAGCAAAGTTGTTGTGATCCCAAATCAGTATTTGAACATATAATACATTAATATAATTCGTAGGGACTCATTTGAGCTCCAATAACACTTAAAACTCACCTCGCGCAAAAACTAAGTCCTTATAACTAGTTTGCCTAAATCGAGCCCTAAATTGGGTATTTTGGCTCAAGTGACTCTAGCAAAGTTGTTGTGATCCCAAATCAGTATTTGAACATATAATACATTATTATAAGTCTTAGGGACTCATTTTGAGCTCCAACAACAACTTAAAAGCTCACTCGCAAAAACTAAGTCCTTATAACTAGTTTGCCTAAATCGAGGCCTTTAAATGGGTATTTTGTCCAAGTGACTCTAGCAAAGTTGTTTAGATCCCAAATCAGTATTTGAACATATAATACATTAATATAATATCTTAGGGACTCATTTTGAGCTCCAACAACACTTAAAAACTCACCTCGCGCAAAAACTAAGTCCTTATAACTAGTTTGCCTAAATCGAGCCCTAAAATGGGTATTTTGGCTCCAAGTGACTCTAGCAAAGTTGTTGTGATCCCAAATCAGTATTTGAACATATAATACATTAATATAATTCGTAGGGACTCATTTTGAGCTCCAACAACACTTAAAAGCTCACCGCGCAAAAACTAAGTCCTTATAACTAGTTTTGCCTAAATCGATCTCCTAAATTCGGTATTTTGGCTCCAAGTGACTCTAGCAAAGTTGTTGTGATCCCAAATCAGTATTTGAACATATAATACATTAATATAATCGTAGGGACTCATTTTGAGCTCCAACAACACTAAAAGCTCACCTCGCGCAAAAACTAAGTCCTTATAACTAGTTTGCCTAAATCGAGCCTTTAAATTGGGTATTTTGGGTCCAAGTGACTCTAGCAAAGTTGTTGTGATCCCAAATCAGTATTTGAACATATAATATATTAATATAAGTCGTAGGGACTCATTTTGAGCTCCAACAACACTTAGAAGCTCACCACGCCAAAAACTAAGTCCTTATAACTAGTTTGCCTAAATCGATCCTTTAAATTGGGTATTTTGGCCCAAGTGACTCTAGCAAAGTTGTTGTGATCCCAAATCAGTATTTGAACATATAATACATTAATATAATCGTAGGGACTCATTTTGAGCTCCAACAACACTTAAAAACTCACCTCGCAAAAACTAAGTCCTTATAACTAGTTTTGCCTAAATCGAGCCCCTTAAATGGGTATTTTGGCCCAAGTGACTCTAGCAAAGTTGTTGTGATCCCAAATCAGTATTTGAACATATAATACATTATAATAAGTCGTAGGGACTCATTTGGAGCTCCAACAACACTTAAAAGCTCACCTCGCGCAAAACTAAGTCCTTGTAACTAGTTTTGCCTAAATCGAGCCCTTAGATTGGGTTTTTGGCTCCAAGTGACTCTAGCAAAGTTGTTTAGGTCCCAAATCAGTATTTGAACATATAATATATTATAATAAGTCGTAGGGACTCATTTTGAGCTCCAACAACACTTAAAACTCACCTCTCGCAAAAACTAAGTCCTTATAACTAGTTTGCCTAAATCGAGCCCTAAAATGGGTATTTTGGCTCCAAGTGACTCTAGCAAAGTTGTTGTGATCCCAAATCAGTATTTGAACATATAATACATTAATATAATTCGTAGGGACTCATTTGAGCTCCAACAACACTTAGAAGCTCACCTTGCGCAAAAACTAAGTCCTTATAACAAGTTTGCCTAAATCGATCCCTAAATTGGGTATTTTGGCTCAAGTGACTCTAGCAAAGTTGTTGTGATCCCAAATCAGTATTTGAACATATAATACATTAATATAATTCGTAGGGACTCATTTTGAGCTCCAACAACACTTAAAACTCACCGCGCCAAAACTAAGTCCTTATAACTAGTTTGCCTAAATCGAGCCCTAAAATGGGTATTTTCTCCAAGTGACTCTAGCAAAGTTGTTGTGATCCCAAATCAGTATTTGAACATATAATACATTAATATAATTCAGAGGGACTCATTTTGAGCTCCAACAACACTTAAAACTCACCTCGCGCAAAAACTAAGTCCTTATAACTAGTTTGCCTAAATCGAGTCCCTAAAATGGGTATTTTGTCCCAAGTGACTCTAGCAAAGTTGTTGTGATCCCAAATCAGTATTTGAACATATAATACATTAATATAATTCGTAGGGACTCATTTGGAGCTCCAACAACACTTAAAAACTCACCTCGCGCAAAAACTAAGTCCTTATAACTAGTTTTGCCTAAATCGAGCCCTTAAATGGGTATTTTGGCTCCGAAGTGACTCTAGCAAAGTTGTTTTGATCCCAAATACGTATTTGAACATATTATATTATAATAAGTCGTAGGGACTCATTTTGAGCTCCAACAACCCTTAAAACTCACTTCGCGCAAAAACTAAGTCCTTATAACTAGTTTGCCTAAATCGAGCCCCTAAAATGGGTTATTTTGGCCCAAGTGAATCTAGCAAAGTTGTTTAGATCCCAAATCAGTATTTGAACATATAATACATTATTATAATCGTAGGGACTCATTTTGAGCTCCAACAACACTTAAAACTCACTCGCGCAAAACTAAGTCCTTATAACTAGTTTGCCTAAATCGAGCTCCTAAACGGGTATTTTGGCTCCAAGTGACTCTAGCAAAGTTGTTGTGATCCCAAATCAGTATTTGAACATATAATACATTAATATAATTCGTAGGGACTCACTTTGAGCTCCAACAACACTTAAAGCTCACTCGCGCAAAAACTAAGTCCTTATAACTAGTTTGCCTAAATCGATCCCTAAATTGGGTATTTTTGCTCCAAGTGACTCTAGCAAAGTTGTTGTGATCCCAAATCAGTATTTGAACATATAATACATTTATATAATCGAAGGGACTCATTTTGAGCTCCAACAACACTTAAAACTCACTCCAGCAAAACTAAGTCCTTATAACTAGTTTGCCTAAATCGAGCCTTCTTAAATGGGTATTTTGGCCCAAGTGACTCTAGCAAAGTTGTTGTGATCCCAAAATCGTATTTGAACATATAATACATTAATATAATCTGTAGGGACTCATTTTGAGCTCCAACAACACTTAGAAGCTCACCTCGCGCAAAAACTAAGTCCTTATAACTAGTTTGCCTAAATCGAGCTCCTAAAATGGGTATCTTGGCTCCAAGTGACTCTAGCAAAGTTGTTGAGATCCCAAATCAGTATTTGAATATATAATACATTAATATAATTCCTAGGGACTCATTTTGAGCTCCAACAACACTTAAAGCTCACCTCGCGCAAAAACTAAGTCCTTATAACAAGTTTGCCTAAATCGACCCCCTAAATGGGTATTTTGGCTCAAGTGACTCTAGCAAAGTTGTTGTTGATCCCAAATCAGTATTTGAACATATAATACATTAATATAATTCGTAGGGACTCATTTTGAGCTCCAACAACACTTAAAACTCACTCGCCAAAACTAAGTCCTTATAACTAGTTTGCCTAAATCGAGCCCTTAAATGGGTTTTTTGGCTCCAAGTGACTCTAGCAAAGTTGTTGTGATCCCAAATCAGTATTTGAACAATATAATACATTATTATAAGTCGTAGGACTCATTTTGAGCTCCAACAACACTTAAAAACTCACCTCACGCAAAAACTAAGTCCTTATAACTAGTTTGCCTAAATCGATCCCTAAAATGGGTATTTTGGCTCCAGGTGACTCTAGCAAAGTTGTTGTGATCCCAATCAGTATTTGAACATATAATACATTAATATAATTCGTAGGGACTCATTTTGAGCTCCAACAACACTTAAAACTCACTCGCGCAAAACTAAGTCCTTATAACTAGTTTTGCCTAAATCGATCCCTCTAAAATGGGTATTTTGGCCCAAGTGACTCTAGCAAAGTTGTTGTGATCCCAAATCAGTATTTGAACATATAATACATTATTATAAGTCGTAGGGACTCATTTTGAGCTCCAACAACACTTACAAGCTCACCTCGCGCAAAAACTAAGTCCTTATAACTAGTTTGCCTAAATCGAGCCTTCAAATGGGTTTTTTGGCTCCAGTGACTCTAGCAAAGTTGTTTGTGATCCCAAATCAGTATTTGAACATATAATACATTAATATAATTCGTAGGGACTCATTCTGAGCTCCAACAACACTTAAAACTCACTCGCGCAAAAACTAAGTCCTTATAACTAGTTTGCCTAAATCGAGCCCTAAAATGGGTATTTTGGCTCCAAGTGACTCTAGCAAAGTTGTTGTGATCCCAAATCAGTATTTGAACATATAATACATTAATATAATTGTAGGGACTCATTTTGAGCTCCAACAACACTTAGAAGCTCACCTCGCGCAAAACTAAGTCCTTATAACTAGTTTGCCTAAATCGAGCTTCTAAAATGGGTATTTTGGCCCAAGTGACTCTAGCAAAGTTGTTTTGATCCCAAATCAGTATTTGAACATATAATACATTATAATAATTCGTAGGACTCATTTTGAGCTCCAACAACACTTAGAAGCTCACTACGCAAAAACTAAGTCCTTATAACTAGTTTTGCCTAAATCGAGCCTTTAAATTGGGTACTTTGGCTCCAAGTGAATCTAGCGTTGTTTAGATCCCAAATCAGTATTTAACATATAATACATTATTATAAGTCGTAGGGACTCATTTTGAGCTCCAACAACACTTAAAAACTCACCTCGCGCAAAAACTAAGTCCTTATAACTAGTTTGCCTAAATCGAGCCCTAAATTGGGTATTTTGGCCCGAAGTGACTCTAGCAAAGTTGTTGTGATCCCAAATCAGTATTTGAACATATAATACATTAATATAATTGTAGGGACTCATTTTGAGCTCCAACAACATTTAAAAACTCACTCGCGCAAAAACTAAGTCCTTATAACTAGTTTGCCTAAATCGAGCCTCTTAAATGGGTATTTTGGCCCAGGTGACTCTAGCAAAGTTGTTGTGATCCCAAATCAGTATTTGAACATATAATACATTAATATAATCGTAGGGACTCATTTTGAGCTCCAACAACACTTAAAAGCTCACTCATGCAAAAACTAAGTCCTTATAACTAGTTTGCCTAAATCAACCCTCCTAAATGGGTATTTTGGCTCAAGTGACTCTAGCAAAGTTGTTGTGATCCCAAATCAGTATTTGAACATATAATACATTAATATAATCTAGGGACTCATTTTGAGCTCCAACAACACTTAAAAACTCACTCGCGCAAAAACTAAGTCCTTATAACTAGTTTGCCTAAATCGAGCCCTAAATTGGGTATTTTGGCTCCAAGTGACTCTAGCAAAGTTGTTGTGATCCCAAATCAGTATTTGAACATATAATACATTAATATATTCGTAGGGACTCATTTTGAGCTCCAACAACACTTAAAAACTCACCTCGCGCAATAACCTAAGTCCTTATAACTAGTTTGCGTAAATCGAGCCCTAAAATGGTATTTTGGATCCGAAGTGACTCTAGCAAAGTTGTTGTGATCCCAAATCAGTATTTGAACATATAATACATTAATATAAATCGTAGGGACTCAGTTGAGCTCCAACAATACTTAAAAACTCACCTCGCGCAAAACTAAGTCCTTATAACTAGTTTTGCCGTAATCGAGCCCTAAAACTGTTATTTTGGATCCGATGACTCTAGCAAAGTTGTTCTGATCCCAAATCAGTATTTGAACATATAATACATTAATATAATTCGTAGGGACTCATTTGAGCTCCAACAACACTTAAAAACTCACCTCGCGCAAAAACTAAGTCCTTATAACTAGTTTGCGTAAATCGAGCCCTAAGAACTGGTTATTTTGGATCCGAAGTGACTCTAGCAAAGTGTTGTTGATCCCAAATCAGTATTTGAAAATATAATAATTTAATATAATTCGTAGGGACTCATTTTGAGCTCCAACAACACTTAAAACTCACCTCGCGCAAAAACTAAGTCCTTGTAACAGTTTTGCGTAAATCGAGCCCTAAAAAACGGGTTATTTTGGATCCGAAGTGACTCTAGCAAAGTTGTTGTGATCCCAAACAGTATTTGAACATATAATACATTAATATAATTCTAGGGACTCATTTTGAGCTCCAACAACACTTAAAAACTCACTCGCGCAAAAACTAAGTCCTTATAACAAGTTTGCCTAAATCGAGCCCTAAAATCGGTTTTTTGGCTCCAAGTGACTCTAGCAAAGTTGCTGTGATCCCAAATCAGTATTTGAACATATAATACATTATTATAATCTAGGGACTCATTTTGAGCTCCAACAACACTTAAAACTCACTCCGCGCAAAACTAAGTCCTTATAACTAGTTTGCCTAAATCGAGCCCTAAAATGGGTATTTTGGCTCCAAGTGACTCTAGCAAAGTTGTTGTGATCCCAAATCAGTATTTGAACATATAATACATTAATATAATTCGTAGGACTCATTTTGAGCTCCAACAACACTTAAAGCTCACCCGCAAAAACTAAGTCCTTATAACAAGTTTGCCTAAATCGATCTTTTAAAATGGGTTTTTGGCCCAAGTGACTCTAGCAAAGTTGTTGTGATCCCAAATCAGTATTTGAACATATAATACATTAATATAATCTAGGGACTCATTTTGAGCTCCAACAACACTTAAAACTCACTCGCGAAAAACTAAGTCCTTATAACTAGTTTGCCTAAATCGAGTCTTTAAAATGGTATTTTGGCCCAAGTGACTCTAGCATTGTTGTGTGATCCCAAATCAGTATTTGAACATATAATACATTAATATAATTCATAGGGACTCATTTTGAGCTCCAACAACACTTAAAGCTCACCTCACGCAAAAACTAAGTCCTTATAACTAGTTTGCCTAAATCGAGCCCTAAAATGGGTATTTTGGCTCAAGTGACTCTAGCAAAGTTGTTGTGATCCCAAATCAGTATTTGAACATATAATACATTAATATAATTCGTAGGGACTCATTTTGACCTCCAACAACACTTAAAACTCACCTCGCGCAAAAACTAAGTCCTTATAACTAGTTTTGCCTAAATCGAGCTTTTAAACGGGTGTTTTTTGGCTCCAAGTTACTCTAGCAAACTTATTTTGATCCCAAATGAGTATTTGAACATATAATATATTATAATAAGTCGTAGAGACTCATTTGAGCTCCAATAACACTTATAAGGTCACTTCGCGTAAAAACTAAGTCCATGTAACTAGCTTTGCCAAATCGAGCCCTTAGATTGTTTTTGGCCCGAGTGACTCTAGCAAACTTGTTTAGGTCCCAAATATGTATTTGAAATATAATATATTATAATAAGTCTTAGGGACTCATTTTGAGCTCCAACAACACTTAAAAACTCACTCCGCAAAAACTAAGTCCTTATAACTAGTTTGCCTTAATCGAGCTCCTAAATGGGTATTTTGGCCCAAGTGACTCTAGCAAAGTTGTTGTAATCCCAAATCAGTATTTTAACATATAATACATTATTATAATCTTAGGGACTCATCTTCAGCCCCAACAACACTTAAAAGCTCACTCGCGCAAAAACTAAGTCCTTATAACAAGTTTGCCTAAATCGAGCTCCAAAATTGGTATTTTGGTCCAGTGACTCTAGCAAAGTTGTTGTGATCCCAAATCAGTATTTGAACATATAATACATTAATATAATTGTAGGGACTCATTTTGAGCTCCAACAACACTTAGAAACTCACTCGCACAAAAACTAAGTCCTTATAACAAGTTTGCCTAAATCGATCCCTAAATTGGGTATTTTGGTCTCAAGTGACTCTAGCAAAGTTGTTGTGATCCCAAATCAGTATTTGAACATATAATACATTAATAATAATTCGTAGGGACTATTTTGAGCTCCAACAACATTCTAGCTCACCTCGCCAAAACTAAGTCCTTATAAATCGTTTGCTCAAATCATCCCTGCACCAAGTACTTTGGCCTCAAGACTTTAACAAAGTTGTTGTGATCTTAAAATCACCATTTGAACATATAATACATTAA